>JBBPMG010000139.1:0-46308 GCA_038090195.1 Boletellus deceptivus
CCCACCCCGACCGTTCCGATCGGGCTTTTTCCTTTTTGTTCCCTCATGGAACGGTCCTCCCCCCCCCCACCCCTTCCCCGCCTGTCACACGCCCAGGGGCAGCAATCTGCCACAGAAAAAAAAACAGGTCGCCGTTTGAACGAGGGTCGATCCAGGTGTGCATGTGACTGTCAAACCGCGTTCGAAATCCGATTTCGAAGAAAAAAAAAAAGGTTGTCATCGACCCCTCCCTGTCTGCGTCAAAAAAAAAAGGGAGGAGGCGGAGGGGCGGGAGGGCATGTGAAAAAAATAACCGAAATGCAATGTTACGTGCAATCATGTCGTACTCATCGTCCCCCCAAAAACCGACGCCGAGCGAGAACGACATTGAAAAAAAAGGGGGGAAAGGGGGAGAGGTACCGCTGTGGCCATGGGCGAACCGAGAAAAAAAAAAAAAAAAAAACTATCGTCCCTCGCTAGCAATTGACATCAAGTAACCAGTGCTGGTCAACCCAAAAACGGAAGGTCAAGGTAAACGCCATAGGTTTCCCTTCGGAAATGTCGGATGTATTATGTTAGTTACACATTAGTAAAAAAAAAAAAAACTTGGCGGCGTGCTTTGCAAACGAGTGGACGAAGAGCCGTACGGGCCGAAATAAGGATCGAATGGGACATGGATGAGATAAGATACGAGAGATGAAAGGGAACCGGCAGGCCTTGGTGGACGGAGGGAGAGCAAATATGACGGATAAAAACAGCAGGTGAGAGAGCGTCAACGAGAACCGATGAGCGCGGAATAGCTAGTGCGCGCGCGGAAAAAGACAAGCAAGAGGCAGAGCTCACAAATTAAAGGAGGGTAAAAAAAAAATAATAACACGGCCTAGCAGACAGCGTGTTAGACCTCTTTCAGCACAATAGCCAGAATAATACAAAGAGAGGAATATGAGCGCCAGTGCGTTGGAAAACCTGGCCAAGGTTCAGACACGAGAATGGAGCACAATAATTAAAAGAAGAGGAACAAGACGAATATGGTACCGCAACATCCACCCAAAGTAGGCAGAGGCAAAATGGAATTTCGCAAAGACATGTTAAATAGTGTGATGTCCAACGAGACCAGACGAACTGCTGTTTTTATTTTTTTTCCGACCAACCTCGACGAGCTCACGTCAAGGATGAGAATGGCTCTTGACCATGACCCGCGGCGTAGGTATATTCGGTCCCGGGCGGCGCGTACGCCGACATGTTGGAATGTGGCACGCCCATGGCGTTTGCCGCTCCTTGAAAGGTCCCTTCAGGCGAGTACTGCAGCTGGTTCGATGGTTGTCGCTGATACAACGGATCAGCCTGCGAGGATCCGGGCCCGGCACTATACGATGATTCTCCAGCGTGCGAAAAGTCGGATTGGGGTATGAAACCGCTACCTTGGCCCTCGGAGGCCGGCGTGGGGTAGGATCGCTGTAGCTCGAGAGGGTTCTGAACGTAAAGATGAGGAAGTGGTTCCTGCGGTTGTATGCTCCCGCGGCGACTCGTCATCTCTTCGCTTTCCGGAACCTGGGAGAGCTTGTGCGTGTGAGCGAGCTAGGACAAAAACGGGCATCGAACCGCTCACAGGATTGCAATCATACAGGGCCTCGCTCCGCAGCACAGAAGGCGGCGAGTCCTTGACCTGCCGCATGTGCGGGCTCGACCCGGGAGAGGCCGTGGAGGCAGGGGACACATATCCCCCGATCAGATCGGACGTATGTTCTTGTCGTCCAAGCTTGTCTCGGTAAGGAACCGTGGCGGGCGCGCCCAGGTGCGCTTCGTTGAGCGAGCCCTGACTTGATCGACTCGACATGCTAAGCCCGGATAGCCGCATCTCGAGAAAACCCCCGGACGCGCTATGATCGTTTGTACGTCAGGCCCGCTCGCTAAAATAAACACGCCCCAAAGGCTTACCAAGATCCCCGCCTGGCAGATGCGTCGTACGCAAGGTGATCCGCCGCCACACAGCTGCTCACGTCAGAGTACATCGCGCTCGAGTCGCTTCCAGAGATGCTTGCGACCGACCCAAATCGCGACAGGACGCTGTAGCTCCCCGAGTCTTCCGTGTCCTGGTCCGTCTCGCGCGGTCTCGGAAACGACCATTGGTGCAGCTGAGCCATGTCGGAAGACTGCAAGGGCACCGACGGCGACTCGACTTCGCCCGGCGTGGGCGAGCCGTTGGGAGGGGACCCTGACGAGGGGTTACCGAATTGGAAGTCTGGGGTCGGGAGGGGGCCAGGGATCGGGGAGGTAAGCGGGCGGGACGTAACTGCGTAAAGGCGGTTGTCAGAGAATCTACGCGAGGACACTGGCTGCGATGGCAGCGGAGCGGCCTCGGGGACGGGTGGGAAGGGCGGGCGCATGGGCGCAAACACCTGAGGTTCCGACGCGCGGTGGGACAGGGTGGGTCGATAGCCATGCGCGCTGGAGCGAATGGGACCAATGCCAGGCACCACGCCAGACGGGCGCGCCAAGTTGGCCTGTGTAGAGCCAGCGGGCGAAAGCGGTGATTTCGACAAATATAGCGCTTCGTTTTTTTCCTTGGCAAACCGGGCGAATGGATGATGCATCAGCCGGAAAAAGTTGACGTCCATGGATTTACGTCGGTCGGGATAGTGAATCGGCGATTGTGTCACGTTTGGCGCGGTGATGGGCTGTGAAGGCATGACGGCGGGCAAGGAACCGCGTCGCGCGTTGTACAGGTCGGGATCCTGAGCGTTGGGATCCAGCACGAGGGGCGGACGGACGTGCAGTGGAACGTCGATGGGCGTACCCGAAGGCTCTGGCCAGGCCGAGGAGAGGGACTGGGGCAGAAGCGGGGGCGAACACGAGACCTTGAGTGCGAGGCTTAAAGGGGGCTCCGCGGGCGGTGTGACGGAGAGGATGCCATCGTCGGCACTGCCTGCGGGCTTCTCGGTAGCAGTGGACGAGGTGGAGGAATCGTTTGGGGAAGCCTCCCGGGAGAGTGGCGACCATGTCGGTGCGAGAGAAGGGGACGTGTGCTGGTCGACGGCGGTGGAAACGCGTCTGCGCTGTGCTTTTTCCTTGGCACGCCTGCGAGGGTGGCGTCAGTGGGAGGGAGAGGAGGATCCGCGGGCGAAGAGTACCTATTCTGGAACCAGACCTGGCGGGTCGCGCAGCAAGGCGTCAGCGGACGGCGGCTGGGCATGGCCGGCGGGAGAGGGGGGGGGGGGCACGTACCTGGACTGCGCGCGGGGACATCTCGAGGTCGGTGGCGAGCTTTTTGCGGAGGACGGCGTTGGGCTTGGTGTCCTTGCGGAAGACGTCTTCGAGGACCTTGAGCTGGTGCCTCGATGTGCGCTTGCGGTGCTTCACCTCGTTGGGGATGTAGGGGAAGAAGGTCCTGAAATCGACAGACATGGGGTCGACTCCGGGGGGCATCAAGGAAGGAATGCAAGCAGTGGGGTACCTTGGCTGGGGGAGCATGTTCGGGTCCATCTGGGGGAGGACCGCGGTGTCTGCGTTGACGGGCTCGGGAGGGGAGGCGAGGGGGGGGAGGAGGGGGCAGAAGGCGTTGGGAGTGAGAGACGGAAAGGAGGGCGGCTTGGCAGACATCAGGGCTCGGTTCCAGGGTCCAACTTATAGCACAGGTAGCCTTGCGAGGTTTGTCAGGTCGTCGGTTCACACAGCGCCAGTCCGGTGTGGGGGGAGGAACGAGGAGGGGACGAGCCGAGCGGATTCATTTCGTGCGATCGCGTCGCGAATCTGCTCGCCCAGTCGAGACGGACTTTGATGATCCTGCGTGGATGATCTCTGCGTGGCCCCGCGATCGCCCAGCCCGGAGCGTCCCCCTCCACGCGCAGGGCTGCCCAGCGGGCCCCTCCCTCGGAACGCGCCTTATGGCACCCTCTTATCGCACCCATCATCCTCATCAGCGCGCGCTTCCGACTCGGGCCCTGTGCGCGCTCTCGGTCACGGCCACGCAGCCTGGAACTCGTCCACCGCAGCAAGCCCTTCCTCGGACTCGCCCGCGCTCCTTCCACCATCACGGGCCCCACGTACGACGGAAAACGTCAGACGCCAGCCCATCGCCGATGTCATCTCGTCATCGACGTCTCTTCCCCCCCCCAGCTCCTCCACGGACCCGCCCGGACCAGTCCCCCCTCAATTGCCCGTTCCCGCGGTCGCGGCTTCCTCTGCCCGTCGTCGCGCGGCCTTCTCTGCCAGCTCGGCCGTCTTTTTTTAATGTCGTGTATATATATACATTCTGTTCTTCGCAGCTCATCGCCTCGGTCCGTTCGATTGCTGCACAGCGTCCTGACACAACACGCACGCTCTGGCGAGGCACAACTGGCATATGCATGGAAGCCATCATGTCATCAGACGTCGAAATCACAAGAAAAAGAAAACGACATGTAACGCTACTTTCAACGCGAGCGTGAATAAACAAGGAAGAAAAACCGGGAGTAGTCCCCGGGGGATATTCGATAGAAATGCGGTCAATGTGCAGTACGTACTATGCGACTCAACTTTATGCTAGTGGACGAAAATGTGAATAACGAATCATAGATGCCGATGAGGTGGGATGGTGTCATGTGCAGTAGAATAACGGATACGGGTGGCCGGAGCGGAAAGACATGGAGTCTCAAGCAAGAAATCGAAAACATCGTCCCTAGAATATAATGTTATAGTACCCAACAATGTCCCAAGAACGTACAGTCGCCGAGAGAGAACATTTTTCTTCTGCAGTATCCAAGATCGGGGAATATCTGAGCCGCCCTGGGGAGCGAAACCGCGAGCGAAACCAGTGTCATGGGCTGAGGTCCATCGCCACGTCGTCATCGTAATGCGGCCCGGCGGTCCGACGACCAAGGATTTCTCCCAAAAACCTGTCAGGGACGCTCGCCAAGGGTGACGCTGCAAACGGAGAAGATCCCGTCGCCTTGGCCTCTGCATACAGTCGCTCCATCGCCAACCGCGCCCTGCAGACGACCGGGTGGGCATGCACCGTCTGAATGTCGACCCGCTCGGCGGGATCGCTCTTCATCATCCCCTTTATCAGCTCAAACAGCTCCGGGCTGGCGTCCAAATCCACTTGCGTAAAGTCCTCCTGTCTCAGGCGGTGCCACCCATCTCCCCTACAACGCGCGGCGTCAGTTATCAAAGCCTTTCCCAAGCTAGGGTCACGAGACAGCTGTACTCACTGATCAGGCACGACGATATTGGTCGCTGTCTCGAGCATTGTTATGCCAAGACTAGAAGGACAAAGATATACCAAATGGAGAAGAACCAGCACCTAAGAATACACACCTGAAGATATCAGCAGCCTTGCCGTATGTGCCCTGCAAAACTTCCCGAGCCAGGTAAACTTTGTCGCCTTCACGCTCGAACCCTCCTAGTGGCACACCCACTGGGCTCCCGCGTGTCGTCCGGGGCCACAGCGATGCCATGCCAAAGTCACCAATCTTGAAGCGACCTTCGTGGGTCAAAAAGATGTTGGCAGGCTTGAGATCAAGGTGGATGACACCTGATTCATGGATGAACCGGAGACCCTGCGAAATAACAAAACGAGGTGAGAAAGGCCTGACCCCATCCGGCGGAGCAAACAATGTCTCCACACGCCGCACTCACGTTACTCAGCTCCGCAAACACCTTCCAAACCCTGGCTTCGTCCAGTCGGGAGAACGCCTTGCCATACTCCCACAGGAAGCGTGCAAAGTTTCCCAGCTCACAGAGCTCGGTGCGAATGAACAATGCTTCGTCCTCTTCCCAGCTATCGATGTACGCAAGCACGTTGGGATGATGTCCACCTCTGTTGGCCGCGACCTGGGAAAGGTGCTGTAGGACATCGACCTCCTCACGCAGACGCAATCTGTACGGCGCAAACATGGATCACGCGGACATTAAGAACATCTAAATGGGATTCGTACCGGTGCCTCGGTCCTTCGAATGGTTTTGATCGCTTGACAGCCCATACTTGATCCAACGGTCCGTTCTTGGATCGGACTTTGAGAACCTTGCCAAACTCGCCACTACCAATTTGGTCCACCTCCACAAACTCCTTGTCAAACCGGCCCAGTTTGTCATCCTCCACACACTTGACATGTTGACGGAGGGGCGAGACAAGTCGTTGTGATGTCAAACCAGGCACTTGACGTCGTACGACCGTTGGTGAATTCAATGTGACCACGGAACTGTTTGATGAAGATCGAGAACCGGGCTTCTCCGAAGGTATTGGGAATCGAGTTCCTGCGGTTGGAGACATGTGCGTCGGAACGCGCGGACGAACGGGCCAGTCTGAGCCACCGTATTCAATTCGTGTCAGAGTCCAGTCAGTAGTTCTAAATAAAACTCACCTTTGCTACGCCGCGTTGGGGTCGCAAGGGAAATTTCACTTCCACTCGAGAATGCTCCACTGCTACTCCGTCGCATCAGCCAACGTGTCCGCTCGACAGGTCCAGTAGGTCCACACGGCACAGGCGGACGTCCGAGCCCGAGGCCATCGTACTTGTTCGTTTCCTTCCTCGTGCTCGGACTGTTCTCCTCGTCCTCATCGTCATCGTCGGACCCTTGCAAGCTTGCCCCCTTCTTAGAGCCGAGGGCAGGAAACGCTGCAGGCAAGCTCTTGCGGGGCCCATTCTTCATTTTACCCCCAGGAGCTGCTCCAAGGTCCAAACCTCCATAGTCGAATCCAACTTTGGCAGCCACAGCACTTTGCCATGGTCTATTTCCCCCGAGATATGCGTTCTTGAGCTTCTTGACAGGCGTGCCAGGTGGCTTCTTTGATTCTTCGGCCGAGGGTTTACCGCCGGCTGCAAGGGTCCGAAGAATGAACGCATCGACATCCACTCCCTCGTTATCTGTTCGAAAATCATCGCCTGGACCGTTAATGACAAATGCTGGTGGCCATCCAGAATTAGATTCGGGAATGAAGTTTGGTGTAACCAGATCGTCCCCTATATCGGTGTTCACCGACGATGTGGATGTGGAAGGATGTGGCATGGCCAAAGCACCCGCACCGTGCGACGCATCTTCATCATCGCTGAAGGCGACACCCGAATCCCGAGGCTTATATTTCAACGGAAGCATGTCTTTACGCTTCTTCCCCTCTGATCTGGGTGATGGTGTGCCTTCAGTCACATTGAGAACAAACGAACTCTCTGGAGGGTCGCACGGCTCAAAAAACATGTCATCTTCGTCGTCCACAGGATCAGAGCTGACATGAGGCAGTGGGGCAGGGGACGAATCGGGGGACGGGACACTGAGAGTCGAACGCCACGGAAATGTAGCCGTAGCCTCAGTCCCGGGTCCCGCATAGCTATGCCTATTGGATACCAGTGTATGCGCGTTGAAACGAAGTTTCACAGGCGGCGAGGTAGCGTTCGATGCTGTATGCGAACGAGATCTGTTCGCGGTCTGAGGGATGGATGGTCCAAAAAAGATGGAAGCGGAGCTGTTGCTCGCAAGACGTGTCATGGGTGAGCGAGGAGGGGGGTCTGAAGCGTTTGATTGGAGGGCAGGATGTGGACCACTACCACCAGTGAGGCGCTGGCGATGTATTGGGGAATTGCTCGCTGGCGGGAGAGTATCATAAATAACAGACATCCGATTCTGATTGACGGACGGGAAAGCGACAGATGGTGACTTTAATGGACGTCTATGGTTGGGACTCGATGTGGGAGGCTATTGGAGAACCATATTTTAGTGCGACGGGCATTTATTGAAAGAGCGAAACGTACTTGAGATGAAGCACTGGGCGAGGGTGTATGATTCACGCTCTCAAGGAGCTCGAGTGATACAGGTCTCGAGCGAGCCCGTCTCTTCAGAATGTGGCCGCCAGGTGATATTGCCTCGGTGACCTCGTCGAGAGTGTTGCCCTTCTGTGGGACGGCTTTGATGGTCAAAGGCTTTCTGGGACTGCGCAACTGATTCTTGGAACGCCGCGACAACAAAGGGAGTTTGTGCGAAAAAGTCTTCTTTCCTATCCCGACGTTCCGTTCGTCGCCCTCACACGCCGAGTCGTCGTCCACTATGACGCCCCATTCCTCGTCCGAGTTTTCCATATCGCGAATGCGCAGTCGCTTCATCGTCTCTGCTTGACCTTTCAGGTAAGCTTCTGTTTCAGCCTTTGATTGCGGGGTACGAATGCCGAACCGAGGTGCGGCAAGGGGGGCGAGGCGGTGAAAGGCGACTCCGGAAGCAGGATCTGCCTTTGGGGCAGAGATGGACAGAGGGGTGGAAGCAGAATGCCGTAGGGGCGTTGAGAAGCCACCTGAACGCGCCGATGATTTGCGTTTCGTGCCCACGGCGGCGGAAACAACCGCAGAAGTCGTGGCGTCCAGCTGGGTGTTGAGCTGTCTAGACTTGAGCACGGGTCGCGTTCTGGCGCGCAGTTCCTCTTTGACAGGCGTTCGAAGAGGCTGAGACGTCGGAGCAGGGAAAAAAGGAGAAGTGGCTGGAGTGGAGGGTGAGAGAAAGATGCTGCCCTCGTCGTCGTCGATGGGTACAGGTTGCTTATGTACGCGCTGAGGGTATAGGCGGTGCACTGGAGGGGGAGACTTGAAGGGAGACTGGAGAAAGATGTCGTCCTGCTCTGGATCGCTGACTGGCGGGGGAAAGAGCGACCTTCGACGGAGCGGGGACGGGGTCAACATGGGTGAGTCGTAGGAAGGAGCAGAGCTCGAATCAGCAGAGAAGCGAGGTGGCGTTGAATAGTGGGCTGCACGGCAGCTGGGAGATATCGGGGTCATGTTGTGACTGCGTGTAGTTCCAGATACAGATATGTACTGTGGTGGCGGGGTAGACAAGACAGCTGCAGACATCGACGTTTTGGACGTCGCGGACGGGAATAATTTAACGTGTTCGTCGTCGTCGTCGTTGTCGTTGAAGGGAACAAAGGGAGGGATAAAGTGGACAGGTCAAAGCTGCCGAGGCGTGTTTAAGGCGAAACGGGACACTGCGTGGGACCTGACTCAACAAGCTCACGTGATCGCGCCATTTGATCCCGCCACAAGGAACGTCCCCGTCAACGTTACACGAGGCTACCGACCGTCTGTCTGCCGTCCATTTTTATGTCAGCGCCCCGACCCTGGTCTTTTTTTTTTCATATTTTTTTTCTGGGGCGCGACCCCGTTGCGCAGGCCCATCCACCTTGGGAGGGATGCCGCCGCCCTTGCTTTCGTGCTTTGGGTGCAGGACAGTACCGCTGGCTTACGTGGCCTCCACGGTAATTACTGTGTCACCGCTCCCGTCGTTACCGCCAACCCCGTATCTACCACAAAACGTCGGTTGCTCCCGCGCCGGCACGATCGTTCCTGCCACCAATATGCCACCACCATTGTCTGTGCTATTTCCTTTTGTTCTGCCAACAGCTTGGTCCGTCCATTGTTCGCCCTTCCTTTGTGCCCCGCAGTTGGCAGGGTTGTACGTACGCCCTGGCGAGAATTAAATGGTCTGAAAACTGGTTCGCGCCAGCGACGGTCTAGTCAGCCATGCCATAACGCGCGCTGACTCATGTCACATGCCCGAGTTATGGGGATCGACCCATTTCGTTCTCCATCTCGGCCCCGGCGCTGGATGCCAGGCGGTGTGTCCGTTGGCGATGAAACGGCACGCGCACGGTACTACGCTGGGGCCTTTAGTCCCTCACGCAGATGCACCACATCTGTTTCATGATTGTTTGGCGCGCAGCAATATTGCAGGGCTGTGTCTCCAACGACTTTCGAGTATGGTTGCCCGCGTCGCCTCCTCTGTCGCTGTGATCGCGGAGATAATTCGTATTCCGGCCGACGTCCGATCATGACGTGCTACAGGGACCTCGACACGACAGGCATTCTCGACTGCCGTACGCCTGCACACTGGCAGGACTGCTCCATGCACACCATGCAAGATCCAAGGGCTGTCTGCCATGGCGGACGATGTCGGGAGTGGCCTCTGACGTGGCTGGAACGCGCAGGGAGGGACCGCCGGGCGCAGGCGGTTGTGGCGGCTCGTTCGCGTGGGAGCTGCAAGCGGCGCGGATGCCCTCGATTTGGTGTAGCTTTTAGGGTATTTGGGAAGCGCAAGCATCTGGCGCCTATCGCCGCAGCATCAGCGATAGACCTGCCAGCATCACCACAAGCCCGGGTCAAGAACCGTCGTCCGGAACATGGAAATATCGTGAGCACGCGCCGCATCCGTACCGCATGCCGCGCCCAACATATGCGTCAGATCTGTCCTCCAGGGAGGGTATCAGCACCCCCTCTCGCGCTCATGGCACGGCCGTCGCCAGCTCACAAAGTTTATGTTCATGTACCCCATATTCATCACAGATGACCCCGATGCCAGCGTCGTCATTCCCTCCCTTCCAGACCAGCGCCGGTGGGGCATCAATCAACTCGAGGGCTTCCTCGGACCACTCGTCCGGAAAGGTCTCCGAAGCGTCATCCTCTTCGGCGTCCCCCTCAAGTGTGAAAAGGTGCGCAACCCGTTCCAAGCCCATCCCGAACACTGAGCGCGCGTCAGGACGAAACCGGGACGCCAGCGGACGATCCCAGTGGCCCAGTCATCCAGGCCATCCTCAAGATTCGGACCCTCTTTCCGGAGCTCTACATTGCCTGTGACGTGTGCCTCTGCGAGTACACGTCGCACGGCCACTGTGGATTCCTCCGCACCGACGGCACGATCCAGCCCGAACCCTCCGTCGATCGTCTTGCCGAGGTCGCGCTCAGCTACGCGCGGGCGGGCGCACACTGCGTCGCACCGAGCGACATGATAGACGGTCGGATTCGCGCCATCAAGCGCAGACTGATCGACGCCGGTTTCGGCAACAGATGCACCCTCATGAGCTATTCCGCCAAGTTCGCGAGCGGACTCTACGGCCCCTTTAGGTGAGAATTCGCGCATACACGCCCCCCCCCCTCCTCTCAGCGTGCCGCGTTCGTCGTCTAGGGACGCCGCTGGGAGCGCACCGGCATTCGGGGATCGTAAATGCTACCAGCTCCCCCCTGGCGCAAAGGGTCTTGCGCGGCGTGCCATTGTGAGCGGTATCTCATCTGAGCCTCTGGCGCGCATCGCTATACTGTTGATTTACCCGGTAGCAACGCGACGTAGCTGAGGGCGCCGACATTATCATGGTCAAGCCCGCACTTCCGTATCTCGACGTTATTGCCGACGCAACGGAGCTCGCGAGGGATCACCCGATCGCGTGCTATCAAGTCAGTGGCGAGTTTGCCATGGTTCACGCGGGCGCAAAAGCCGGCGTGTACGACCTCAAAGCCATGGCGTTTGAGACGACGGAAAGCATGGTGAGAGCTGGTGCGTGTCATGCTTGCGCGTGTGCCCTAGGCTGACGACCGTTCCAGGCGCCACGCTCATCCTGTCCTACTTTACCCCCGATTTTTTGGACTGGCTGCCTGCATAGATGTACTACGCGAGACAGGAACGAAGCAAAGGGATGTGGTAACGAGTACCAATACCAAATTGTGTACATACGGCGATCGTAACAACGGCTATAGGAGATCTCTGATGCCAGCCACCGCCACCCGAAGTCGTCGCCACAGCCTAATCTCAGGAACGTGACAGTCGGCGAACACGGCCATGGCGAGCACCAGTCGGCCTCTGTTGGCCTACTCCTCCGACACTTGCATGTTCTGTCGCCAGTTCCTGCGCATAGACACCACCGAATCCGACGCAGAGCTCGAGGAAGGGGAAGCAGCGACCGTCATCGATGACGTCGAGCTGTATTGCGGTCCACCAGGGTCGGGCCCCGGCGGACACCACGCCCACTGGACTTGCCTGATCGATTACGCAAGGCAAGAGACGCTCGCACGCGGCGACGTCACACCTGCCAGTGGGCCGCCGCCCGTTCCGGAGGGCACCACCGCCCGCTCGGGTTGGGCCGCGTTCGCAAGGTGCATCGTATGCGGGCAGAACGTGCTCGACGCGTCCGGACGGTTCGTCGTCGACGTCCAGAACGAGGGCGGGGAGACCAAGGGATTCGATTTCGGCGAGATTCTCGTGCGTGTCCTTCCGCTCCCCTTCTCCCCTTTCTCGCCGCCGAGCGCTCGTGGTCGTGCGGCGATTGCGCTGACTCCGAACCTCTGACCTTGGATACCGTGATTGGCTTTGCCCACGTTCGGCGGGTGACATCACCCCCTGGTCGCATGCCGAACCTCCGACGTTGCCTTTGCCATCACCCACGCACGGTTCACGTTCAACAGGACGACGAACTGTTCCTGGATTCCCACCCAGACCAAGTCCACGTCCGCGCTTTCCACGACCTCGTCATGGGGGGCGACTACGCGGGCGCCATCGGACTCGTCGTAGAGCATGGCGTTGACGTCAACGCCACGTACGGTCGCGAGGGCTTGACGGCGCTGCAAAAGGCCGCCTTCGCCGGGGACGCGGGCGGGGTCGAGTTTCTGAAGAGCCTGGGTGCGACGGCGTAAAAGCAGTCGGCATGGAGACGTGCGGGCGGCTCGGGGCTTGGGTGAGATGGGCATATGTATCCCAAGTGGGGGTCTACGTCGCCAGTGTGTCTCGCAGGCGCGGTCGGTTGTGTTCGCGAGAGAGGGGTGTCAAGGAATGTGCCAGATCTCGTTTACTAGTCGTGAGGATTGTCGCCCAATGGACGGTACCCTGGAATGGACATCGTCACGCGTCCCGGGTGTCCCCATCAGCCCTAGTGGCCAATCAAGAAAAAGAAATCCGACCTGCCTGGTTCGAACAGGCGACATCAAGATGAATTTATCCAATTACAGTCTTGCGCTCTTCCAACTGAGCTAAGGTCGGTATAACTGAACATCAGATGTCGTTTACAAGTGTCCGCTCTTGCGGCTATTATTCGACGTCAATTGACGTGATACCCCCCCCGAACGAATCGATCATTGGCATCTCATGGGCAAGAACAAGAACAAGAACGAGGAAGCACCTAATCCGACGAGCGTGACGAACCGAGACATCCTCCAACGACTCAACTTTCTCTACCAAGCCAGCGTCCTTTTGAATGGTCTCACGCCCCCTGACGCCGTCGACCGCGACGACGACCCACCGCCGGTGGTGACGCCCCGCGACGACACCGCTGGCGCGGCGGAAGAGAACCCTCGTCGGACGTCTCCAACGAAAAAGAAAGAAAGCCGGCGCGTGGTGGGCCTCGGAGAGCTCTCCCGGAGCTACGTGGAGACGATGAAGAGCGTCGGGCAAAAGACGAACGTGAGGATGTACGTGTGCGCGTTCGCGTCCACCCACCGCCCCCTGTGGACAGCGTGTCTTGCCTCGTCTGACCCTCCCCACCCGCGCCGCGTCTTTGCTTTGTGTGGTGCGCTTGTCCGCAGGGACCCGTCCGTCAAGCGCTGCATATGCAAACACTGTTGTGCGCCTCTCATCCCTGGCGTCTCTGCGACCGTCCGCGTCAAAGGCGAGTGAGCACACCCCCGTCGTCGAGCGGCCGACATCGACATCGCCAGGGTCCTCTGGCATGCTGACACGTGCCACGCAGACTCGACCTCGCATGGCCACCTCATCGCGTACCGGTGTCACCGTTGTCGGACGGAGCGTCGCATTCCCGCTCCCCCGGTTCTACGCATGGATCTGCCGACGAGCGAGGTCGTGACGGAAGCCCAAGGGGGCATGCAAAAAGACGCGACCTCGGTCACGCCGCCTCCCGTGGCGGGTACGAGCGCCAGAAACGTAGCTCGCGCTGGGCCCCGGCGGCAGCGAAAAAAGGGGCCTCAACCGCGCTTGCCACCACATTTCGCCCGCGACGTCGGACACGTTGTGTTTCGTGGAAATGAGCTGTTCGATACAGCGCATGACATCCCATAGCAAGCAGATGATACCTTTCTGTTTAGGAGTGTCTGATTCTGATGGAATCTACCTAAGGATTACAAATTCGTAGATGTATAGTAGTAGCAAGAATGAACAAGTTACATGGAACAAGGATAGTCTGAAGGTAACGCGAAGAGGATAAAAAACATCGTCCGACAAGATCTACTGCCAATACGTCGTCAGCGATACAATTAATGTTAAGAGAAGAACGTGAGGTATGTTCGTGAGCAGGGTATCAGCCCCAGATGCAGGGTGAGCTGTTGGGCTGTAGCCAGCGTCAGTACGGGCAGGCCTGGTCTAAAAGAAAGGCACGAACGATAGTCCTGCACTGTCGGAATAGGAGGAACACAGATTGCCGCCGCCATCCTAAGGCATCACGTGCCACGTTGAGACTGGACATTGAGGAAGAGAGAAAAGATGAACAGTACCGTTGGGTCGTTTGGACAGCAGGAGGTATAACCCTCGTCGGCGACGCTACCTAGAACGGATTGGTTGCTATACCCCTCCCACTGCCCGCACGAGACGCTCTGGTAGCTGATATTCCAGACGCCAAAATCCTACAGTTGTTTGGATCATGTCATCTCTTTTTGCGTGCTAGTTATCTGAACTTACAGTATAGCCTGGGCGAAGACAAGTTTCGATCACCGACAGTCACGATCTGCGGGGAGCGACGACGTACCGTAGAGGGAGGCATTGGAAGGAAAGAAGTCGTTCGGGATCGACGTGGACGGCCAGGAGAGATCAAAATTGAGATATGCGTCACCTCTGTGTACGGTCGCCCGTCACTCGCGTGCGCCTCAGTAGAGCACCATCATAACTCACGCGTTTGGTCTCGATGTGGTGGCGTTGCACCAGCCTGTTCGAGAGAGCGGGCAGAGGTCGGTGATTTTGACGACGACGGATCTCGACACGTTGGGATAGAAGGGCGGGTCGGCCGTGAAAGCGTTCAAGAGAGTGAGATTGAAGCACTGGCCGCACGCCGGGCCGTACGAGGTGCTGCTCCCGTACGCCATCTGGTTCAGGGCGGCGGTGGGGTAGTATGTGCTGTTCTGATTACATCCACACGCGGCGATGAATCCGGTAGGGAGGGTGTAGTGTGTCATGGTTGCGAACCCACTGGACGAGTATTGAATCCATTCGGAGGCGTGGATTACAGGGAGAAAAGACAGGAAGATGAAAAGGGAGAGGGTCCGCGAGTAAATGCTCGGGAGGGAATGGGTGTACAACATTTTTGTCCTTCGCTCAGGGAGACATGAAGTAACGCGATGAAACAGCAACTTGGCTTCGCCTAAGTACGATAATTGCTACAGTGTGCCTGGAAGACCGGTTTACGTCACTGGTGGTGCGCGGGCACCACCACAGCTGCGGCAGCTTATATAAGCTGGGTTCACCGTCGTCGACATCATGCAATGCAATGCAATGGCTAGGTCTACTGTATATATCAAGTAGGCTGTTGTCAGTAGGAATTGATCATATCTTACTGTAGTAACAGCAGGTGGTGTCTATGCAATAGATATGTTATCATCTTGCTGTTCAGTGTTCCTTGCCTTGGTCCACTGTTTTCACCTCCCTCCCACTATGAGCACAGCTCCTGAGACCTTTCCTTCCACATCTTTGTGAATTGCAGAATTTTCATCTTGTTTTCTGCAATCTCATCCTTTTCATGCTCTTTCAAGCATCAGATGCTCTAACACTCAAGACAACAGAGTTTCTTGAAGTGCTCTGCCCATTCTCATGCCTCAACAAGGTGGTCCTTGACTTCCAGAAGCTCCTCCATCACTAACTGGGTCCAATCAGGTCAGATGAGTGAGGATATTGACCTTGGCTGATGAGCTCCAGTGAGGCAGCTATAGCAAGGTACTCCTCTTGGAGTTCTTGTGTCACCCTATCTGGCTTCTGTGCAAATGCCCAGGACAAGTTTTTTTCAGTGCTTTAATAAAAAAAGTCTTTTCTTTGATCCATCATGTTGTGGCAGACTAGTGACCGCCGTTTGAAACGGGCAACCCTGGCCGAGGCAGACAAAAAAAGTCTGCCCCGGGCTGCCTCTTTTAGACGGCTGGTCACTAGTCTACAGAGCGCGGACCTTACGGTCGCACTCGTAGCGGCACGGCATGTAAGTTTTCACCGATCAAAAATAACTCCCCTCGCGTACGAAACATCGCTTCAGGTCGTCAGCACAGGTATCCTTGGATCCATCATCCTCGGCGGGCTGACTATTGCAGGGTGCGATGACGGAAACCACAGTTGATGCGAGATCTGGAATCAGAGTGCGGTGGTATCGCCTCCGAGAACTGTCAGCTGGCGGTTTGGGGTATAAAACGCGTCGTGGACGCCTCCGAACGCGAGCTCGTAACACATCACTGGCAGAGCCGCTCACCACTTATGGCTCCCATAACGAACAAGCGCATCGTCTTCAACGAGTACACCACAGGTGGGTCTAACGCGACCATGTGACGCAGGGAGCGTGGGTTGATGTCCCTCGTAGGTTTTCCTGTCCCCGGCAAGACAACGTCGCTCGATGCTAGCGGGACGATTGACCTGGACAACGTCCCCTTGGATGGAGGTGTCCTGCTCAAGACCCTCATGCTGTCCTTGGAGCCCTACATAACAACCAGAATGAATCCGTCGAACCCCGTGAGTTTGGCTCTCCAGCACACCTTGCTTAGAGAAAGCGGGACTCATCCTTCGATAGGAAAGGTACCAATTCGGAGAATCGTAAGGCGATCGCAGATTGCTGGCATCCCGCTCAGCCTGACACTCCCGTCTGTAGGATTAGAGGGCATGCTGTGGTTGTCGTCGTGCGTTCCGAGAACCCTACTTTTCAAGTCGGAGATCACCTCTATGGGTACTTCCGTCAGTATGGTGGTGGTCCCCTCTCGTTGCTTTCGCCGACTTTGATTTACAGCGTTCCAAGAATACTCGGTGCAACACGAGTTCGGATATTCTACAAAGATACGCAACGAGCACAATCTTCCCTGGAGCGTCTTCTTGGGGATAGCTGGCGTGCCTGGTAGGCCCGTTCATTCCGTCGTCCTCGGAGCGCGTGGTCACGGTGGTTCAAAGGTAAGACTGCTCACTTTGGCTGGAAAGAGTATTCGCGCGCGAAGAAGGCAAGTCCCTCCGAGATGTTATCTACCCGCGCAGGTTGCTCATACGAACGATTCGCGCAGGGAGAGATAGCCTTCGTCACTAGTGGAGCAGGTGCAGTCGGATCGTGCGTACGCTATCCTTTTAAGGCGGATCGGTCGGTTGACGCCTACTTTCAGCATGGTGATCCAGCTTGCAAAGCAGGACGGAATGAAGGTGATCGCGTCTGCCGGCTCGGACGACAAGATTCAATTCTTGAAGGACCTCGGGGCCGACGTCGTGTTCAATTACAAGACGACAAAGACGTCCGAGATATTGAAAAGGGAAGGCCCCATTGACGTGTATGTCCCATCCCCACGGCAAGGGCACATGTGCATTCTAAACGATGGTGCAGCTATTGGGACAACGTGGGCGGAGAGAGTTTAGAGGCTGCGCTGGACGCGGCCGCCAAATATGCCCGATTCATCGTCAGTCATTCGTTACTGCACTTGATCCCCGCGTACCCACATCTTTGCAGGAATGTGGGATGATCGCCGTGTATGGCGACTCGGTCATACCGATCCCGGTGAGTGTTTTCGCGTTCATGTTGCGACTCGAGCGTTCGCTCAAGGGATCCCTGAACGCGACAGAACCTGATGAACGTGGTCATGAAGGAGATCTCGATGAACGGGTTCATCGTCACCACCCTCTTTCCCAAGTACTCGGAGACGTTTGAACGGGAAGTGCCCGCGCTGCTCGCGTCGAAGCGGCTCACGTACCGCGAACATGTCACGAGAGGGTTGGAAAACGCTGAAGCGGCATTGGATGACTTCCTCAGGGGTGCGTTTATCGGCAGTAGCGTCGTGGTGGTCGCGGATGAGTAGAATGTGCCTCACACGTGGCGTTTGTGACTCTGTATCCCTGCGTTTGTCAATCCGTCGTGCTTAGTGTCCCACTGTCCACGGCCACCGGTGCGGTCGGTAAGGCAAAGCCTGTGAGGGTGCTGGGGCTGGTATAGCAAGGGGGAGGAGGTTTTTTGAGCGCGAGATTGACACCTACAGTGATATGAGCACAGTGGGCATCTGACAACCCTACTGTTCGTCCATACCAGCGACTCAAATCGGTGGACTTGGTTCAGCATTTCCAAGTACAGTATACGCGATGGAAGTTGGACTACCACGTGGTTGGTTGGTGTTAACGCCCACACATCGATGGGGAATCCGATCGATCTACAGTATCGACGTCCATCTGCCGCTTCATCGTCGCGACAGCTATATTGAACATCCCTGTGCTCAAAGATGCCTGTGAGCGACGAGTATGCTGCCCGTACGCCCTGCAGGAACCATGCGCTGGTCAACACGAAACCTCTGAGAGGATCCGTGAGCAGGCGCTTTTACAGCGCGTGCGAACACGAGCGACTCGGGTGCAGGTACAGCCATACGATATTCAACGTCGAACGCGTGCACAAATTGGTGAGTCCGTCCTTCGCCCCCGTCCGCGTTCCGGACGGTGCTAGACCCAATGCGTGCAAGGGAAGTCATGGCGGACGAAGGTCCTACGTGGTCGGCCTCCACTATGGGCATGGTTTCGAGAGGTACGGAGCGTACGAATGGGCGGATAGCGGATGGGAGGTGACCATGCCGGACGAATCGGGACCACGAAGAAAGTTTGTCTTTGCTGGTTCCTGGCTGCATGACCTCCCCAAGGCATTGCTCGTAGAAGAATCGCGCGCAGGATTAGGAGATACCCCCGTGAGGGAGCGGTGACAAGGAAGGGAGAGGGAGAACTGATCCTTCTTGTCAGACGCGATACGAGAAGACGCAAAGTCTCTGCAGGGCCCATCACGAGCGGAACAGCTGTCACAGACGGGACTGCAAGTTCGATCATGACTTGGTCGACAGCGCACGCATCGAAAAGCTTGCTCGGTGGATGCCATGCGACCCAGACGACAGACAGGACCACGACGCGGTGACGGTCGAGTGCTGCGTAGTGGAGGGGGAAACGACGTGGAGGATCATCCTAAAGGAAGCTGTCTTTGCGCGGCTGGAGGCGACGGATCCGCTCGCCCAGCGGATCCCGTCAAGGCCATACAGCTACGGTAGCTGAGAGTGTGGAACTATTGGACGTGGTGAGGCACATGGAACGGGTCGTTGGGCTCGTCGGTGGCGCTTGAATGTTTGAATTCGCGGTACATGGTTTCTGAACGTGTTGCAGAATCGTCGGACTGGTCAGAATAACAAAGTCCTCCACCACCAACTTGGCGAACCCCTCCCAACAACACGCGGCGTCACACCCAGAGCTGGATAAGAGACATTTACAATTTACTGTTCGTCACTTGAGCCTGGGGCTGACGCCGCCATGGGCTCGGCAGAACAGCACAACTTCTCTGGGGCGCTCGACGCACGGGGCTCCGAGATCATCAAAGACCAGAAAGAGAATGTGCTCAGCTGGAGCCTGGCCGAACGCACCAAGGATACGCCTGGGCTTTCCTCGTCTGGAAGTCGTTCGTATAGAATATGGGGTGATTGGGGGGGTTATGGCCACGGACACGGATATGTCCGCACATCGACGCGTAATAGAATCTGATCGGTCGACAGCATCGAGGCTCACCCACCGTTTCATCGTTACGACAGCCATTGAAGTCCCCGTGCTCGAAGATGCCTGTGAGCGACGAGTATGCTGCCCGTACCCCCTGCAGAAACCACGCGTTGATCACTACAAGACGCCTGGGAGGGTTAGAGAGCGGACACCTCTATAGCCAGTGCGAAAAAGGAAGAGGCGGGTGCAAGTACAGTCACACTATACTCAACGTCAGTCGAGTGCACAAGCTGGTGAGCACTTTCTTTGTCTGCTCTCCGGACGAGGAACTAGACTCGATTCCCCCAAGGGAAGCTATGGTAGACTGGAGTCCTATGTCGTCTATCTTCACTATGGGCGCGGGTATGCGAGGTATGGAACGTGCCAACAGGTGGATAGCGGATGGGAGGTGACGAGTGACGAATCGCCTTCAAAAAAAATCGATCCTATTCGCATTTTTCGCCATGTTCCCTCGCACTCCATGATCTCCCCAAAGCATTGCTTCTGGAGGAATCGCGCAAAGAGTTAAGAAAAGCGGGCGATCCTCTTGTAAGGTGGCGTCGATGAGGAGCGGACAGCCAGAGCTGACCCATTCTGTTAGACACCATACGAAAAGACGCAAAGCCTCTGTCAGGCTCACCACGAGCGGAACGCGTGTCAAAGAGGTGACTGCAAATTCGACCACGGTTTGGTCGACAGTGCACGCATCGAAAGGCTTGCTCGGTGGATGCCGCGCAGCAGCGGACGCGCTGACGGTCAGGTGCCGCGTACTATGAAGGGGCAAACGACATGGAAAATTACCCTGAAGGCGGCTGCCTTTGCGCGACTGGCGACGACGGATCCCGTCAAGGTCATACAACTACGAGAGTGCGGAGCTGTTGGACGTGGTGAGACAGTCGTTGGGTCTAAACCATAGCTAGCAGTAGTATAACGTGGCTGCGGAGTACAAAGTCCTACACTGCCAACTTGCCAACTGGAGTAGCAAGCCTCGGGTAGGTACTCAGTCTCCACATCGAGCTGGATCAAAGCCTCGACGCTTGCTTTTTCACTGTCCGCCATCCGAGCCTAGAGGCCGAACGCTACGATGGGCTCGACAGAACAGTACAACTTCTCCGGGGCGCTCGTGACGTGGAAAGGTGCGCGCCGCTCGACCAAGCTATGACAACCCCTCGTTCATTGCGTCGTCCCATTCCTCCTCCCTCCCCCCGTCCGTGGCTCCCTTTCCGCGGACATCGTTGCGTTTCGTGCTCTCCTTTGCTGGTGCGCTGGCGTGGCGGCCGGGTTGCTTTCACCCCGCACCAGCCATAAATCTCCACGAGCTCCAGAAAACGCTCGACGCACAGGGCATCGAGATCGTCGAAAACCAGAAGGAGAACGTGCTCAGCCGTAAGAGCCTGGCCGAGCGCACCAAAGGTACGCCCCACCGTCCTGTGGCGACGACCCCCAACCCTCGTCCTGACCGGCCGCAACGCTCGCGTGCAGAGTTTAAGAAGATCTCGGACGAAGAAAAGCTGAATGCGTTCAAGGGATTACTCAAAGGTACGCCTCGCCTCGTCCCGTCTCCCTCGCGCGGTCGCGCTGACACCCCCTACCCCCCATGTTCCGCTCCGTACAGCGTACCAGCAAGAGATCGACAACCTCACGAAGCGTTCCAAGGTCGCCGAGTCGGCCTTTCTCAACGTGTACAAAGTCCTCGCAGAAGCTCCTGATCCTTACCCACTTCTGGAAGTGGTCGTGGAACAGACCATTTCGTCTGAAACAAATGCGTCGTTGACGGCCGAGGTCGGCACTCTCAAGGCCGAGGTTGCGCGCCTCAAGGGGGAGAACGCCGAGCTTAGACGGGAGAGCGGCACTCTGGATAGCACAAAGAAGAGAGTGGAGATTTTGGAGAGCAAGGTGACGATTTGCATTTACAAATGGGACGGGACTCTGATCGGGCCTCTGCGGTAGATGGACGAGCTGATTGTAGAAAAGGTCTCGCAGAAGGAAAACGAACTGAACGCGACGTACGATGAGCGTATGAGAAACTATGAAGAGCGGTGAGCGACCTGCTGGTCGGTTCTCTTGCACCGAGACTCACCTTGCACGTGTCTGCGCTTGTAGCGAACAAGATTTGACGCGTCAGGTCAAGCTCTACAAGTCACAGCTTCGCGAGCTTCGGCTGTCGAACGAGACTAACCAGGCGCGCCTTTTGGACGTCAGCTCGCGTGCTGACCAAGATCTCGTCTCACGGTTGGCCGAGGCAGACATGGTTCTCGCCGATCTCGAACGTGCGAACAGCAGGGTCGCGGCAGTCGAAGGGAGGAATGTATGTCAGACTCTCTTTCCCGATGTCTCGGTTCTTACCGTGACGGCTTTGCACGCGACGTGACAGGAAGAGTTGCGAGCCGAGATCGAATCCCTGAGGGCGGAGAGCAAAAACACAGAGTTGTACGTTTGCTGACCCTAGTCCGTTTGGATCGAATTTGATTGGTTGTGCAGGATAACCAGCCTTCGATCGCGTCTCTCTACTCTCGAGTCGACCAACGCAGATCTGACAGCCCAGCTTCTCTCCTCGCACTCGCAACTATCCATTGCACAGGCCCAGCTTGCGAGGTTCGACGAAGAAGACGCAAAGCGAGAAGTGAGGGAAAAGGAGAAGCTGCAAGTGGAAGTGACCACGCTGAAGCAGAAGCTTGGGACGTATGGTGATTACGATGAGATCAAGCGGGAGCTCGAGATCATGAAGGTCAGTTGCCCTTCCATTAATAATTTCGATCTCGATCGACTGCTCATGCCCATGAATAGTACGTCGAGTTTGGTGGTCTCGACGACGATACCTCGGATATGGATGGCGACGACTGGTCCTCACACGAATCGGACGGCGTGCACCTTCCCGATCCAAACGCCGACAAGGCGAATGCCCAGCACGGAAAGAGCCTCGAGGTGCTGCTTGCGAGCAAGAACAAGCGTATCCTCGAAGAGCTTACGCGTTTCAGGGTGAGTTTGCCTCCTTGCCGCTCCCATTCGCGCGTTTACTCATTGTATTAGATATTACACACCTCCCTGGAGGAGTCGCTCAAGTCGACGCAATCCGAGTTGGATACGACACGGGCAGAGCTTTCCAAACAAAGATCCCTCAATGAGAAACTCGAGTCGGATCTTCTCGTACTCGAGAACCGGTCAGCTCAGGCTCCCAACGCGAATAACATGGCGGCAGTCGACGACGCGCTGGCTGGTCTTGGCTTGGATCTCGGGCTGGACAGTGGGAAGCAAAAGAAGGGCGAGTCGTCGAGCAGTGCAGCTCGAAGCACGCCGGTTCCGTTCACTTCATCTGCAGACACGTCGATACTGCCCATCGTGACGAGCCAACGGGACCGTTTCAGAGCGCGAAACGCCGAACTGGAGGAGGTGCGTATGTTGCCAGTCTTTGTTTGGGCGGTCGCCGGACGCGCAACGTGCAGGAACTTCGCCGCCAGTTCCATACGATATCGGAACTGCGTTCTGAGATCAAGTCGTTGCAATCGGACAATCTCAAGTTGTACGAAAAAGTGCGGTACATGCAGAGCTATCGAGAGTCGTCGTCTGTGTCGCAGCTGGACCCGCTACCTGGGACGTCGAGATCACAGAGACAAGGCAAGTCCAGGGCGGGTGGTGCGTCGGATGGTGGTGACGATGACGAGTTGGAACTGGGGAAGTGGAGACAGAGGTACGAGGAGACGATGAATCCGTTTGAAGCCTTTCGAGGGAGGGTACGTGCCGTGAAACACGTTTGGGTGCTTGACGAACGCCTGCACAGGAAGCGACACAAGCGTACACGTCTCTGCCGTTGCCCGAGCGCCTTCTTCTCAAGCTCACGCGCACGGTTCTGGGACACCGTCGTGCGCGCCTTGCGTTTGTGAGCTATGCGACTGGGCTCCACCTCTTGGTCGTCTGGGTCGTCTGGAGCGGGTGGGGATGTTGGGGGGAGGCGGGAACGGGGCAGATGAACGGCTATACCCACGTACCGCGACCGTTTTAGAGCCGTGTCCGTTGCTGGCCAACCCTCGTCTTTCTTTTTCGCTGGTAGGACACGGCGTGAGCAGAGTCTAGTTATCTGAATGCTCATATATATATTGGTCGGGAGACATGGACGTGTCCTGTGGGCAGCGGTGTTTGGTCCCGGGCGTTTCCCGGCCCGCCTCGCCGGGGGGGAACGAATCCTTCTCGTCCATCTTCTGCCGAGTGTACGACAGACATCCCAGAAACGGGAGTTCGGATGCGTTCCGGAACGACATGCAAACAAGAAAGAAGTCGGTCGGGTTCTTATCTCGAGATCCGTTATCGAGCGCAGGCGAGGACGAATGGCGCATTCCTCGCGTGCGGGTGTTCCGATGGACCGGTGGAAGAAGGCAGGGTGAAGACCGCCTCCAGAAAATGCGCGCAACACGACCCGTTCGATGTGGACGTGTTCGCTCTCCCGTTCCTTGGGAAGTCATCGGGGGTTTTCTATTTTTTTTCTGACAAGCGATATTATTAGACCGCTCGGCGCTAATGGGACGTTATAGGGAGGCTGAAAGCACAGGTTGCATGACGACATGCGACGCGTCACCACCCATTCGACGAGCGTTTGAGCGGCGAGAGACAAGGCGATGTAGATCCCCGTTTTTTTTCCAGGGAGTGGTGGTTCGCAACGTATCCTCGTGGAGCGGTGGAGCGATGCTGGCCGACGAGCGTGCTCGCACTCGCGCGGACCTCGAATGAGCAAGCGACTGACAAGCTGGCTCCACCGGGACACTGGAACGGCATTGACGACGTCTCCCAGGCCTGATGACGTCCTGCTTTGTGTTGGGCAGAGAAGAGATGGCGACGGAGATGAGGAGAAGACGTTTTTTTTGTCTGGCGTTGACGTACTCCGTGGGCGTCATGTGGGGAACCCAGCCCTGTCGCGGTGCGCGGTGGCGGTGCAGGGAAGGGCGGGGGGAGCGCGTCCGCGGAGACGGAAGCCGGATCGGCAGCGACGAGCAGCGGGGGATGGCAAGTGCATGATGTCATTTGCCAATTCGACCGTCGATCTCTGTCACCCGGACGGATCATTTTTCGCGACGAGCGAGCGGTCCTCTGCGCGTGACATGTGACCGTCGGGCCAGAGTATATATGGCAATCCCGATTATCACCCCTCCCTCCACGTCCTCGCCCGCCATGCAGCACCACGACGGCCCCGACGCCCTCCCCGACGCCCCGCAGCGACCCCCGCCCAGACAGCAGCCCCGCCCGGGCCCACAGCCGCGGAACACCCTCAGCGGCATCCTCTCCAACCGGCCAGGCAACGCACCCATCCCCCCCTCTCTCCAGGCGAAAATGATGGCCGTCCGTCCCGCCCGTCCTCCTCCCCTTCTCCCCTGACCCCCCTCCCAGATGCTCAACAGAGGCTCCCCTGCCTCCCCCAGCTCCGCCTCCTTCTCCCCCGACACGGCTGCGCAAGCCCTCCAGCGCACCGACGCGGACGATCTCCACCGCCCCCTCGTCCACCAGCCCAACTCGTTCCCCCCGCCCTCTGCACCCCGCGCCCGCGTTGCCCCTCCCCCTCCCTCCGCCAAACGCATCAAGCCCGGCTTCAAGCTGTCCGATATAAACCCAGATGCCGCCATCGGCGCAGTCAACGCCGGCCTTGGCGCAGGCAGACCCTCTCTCGCAGATGCCGCCCGTCGCCCCCCTGCAACCTTTGATACCCCTTTTTCAAACTTCAACAAGATCGTGTACGTCCCGCCCCCCTCGCTTCTCGCTCCTGCTCATCCCCGTCCCTCTGATCAGCGATCCCTCTGGTCGCCTCAACTTTGCCGGCAAGGCCGTCCTCCATGCCTCGGGCGTCGATTTCTCCAACGGCTCTTCCTTTGCCATCAACATGGACCAACTCATCCTCGAGCAAGAGCTCGGCCGAGGAAACTATGGCACGGTCAAAAAAGTCCTTCACAAACCCACCAACGTCGCCCTGGCAATGAAGGTGCGCTCCCCCGTTTCCTATACGTCATCCAGTCACTCATCCCCTCATCGTCTGCCCCCGCCTTTAGGAAATTCGCCTCGAACTCGACTCCACAAGGCTCAACGGCATCCTTATGGAGCTCGACATCCTTCACCGCGCCATCAGCCCGTACATTGTCGAGTTCTATGGTGCTTTCTTCGTCGAATCCTGCGTCTATTATTGCATGGAGTACATGGATGGCGGCTCTCTTGCCTCTCTCTGCTGCTTCCCAAACGGCAACGTCTCCCTTCCCCCGAGCATCTCCTCTAGCCCCGGTTCCGCTTGGACGTCCAGCCCGGCTCCCCTCGCAGACGAGCACCTCGCACGCATCGCCTCGTCCATGACCAATGGCCTCGCCTTTCTCAAGGACAGCCTCGGCGTCATGCATCGCGACGTAAAACCGACCAACGTTCTCGTCAACCGAAGAGGCCAAATCAAGCTCTGCGATTTCGGCGTCAGCGGCCAGCTCGAAAAGAGCATCGCGCGCACCAATGTCGGGTGCCAGAGTTATATGGCTGTGAGTTGCGCCTGCTGCGGTTGTCTTCATTTGCGTTCATCTGCTGCTATTGATACTCACACTATCCCATATTTGGTTCCGATTCACAGCCCGAGCGCATAAAAGGGTCCTCACCCTCGTCGTCAAACGTCGACGACGCGTTTACCTCATATACCGTCAGCGCCGACGTGTGGTCGCTCGGTCTCTCCATCGTGGAGATTGCCAGAGGAAAGCAAGTGTCTCGCGTGCCCACCGCCACCCTGTCCGGTCTCACACAGTCCCAGGTACCCGTACCCCCCTGAAACGTACGAAAACGTATTTGCACAGCTTAGCGCTATCGTCGATGGCGAAGCCCCCGGACTCCCGGACGACGACGACGACACGCCCGACGAAGTCATTGGCGACCCACTGAACGTGGACGTGACCGACGGAAGGCCTGTCGGGAGAAAGTGGTCTCCCGAGGCACGTGATTGGGTGCGACGGTGCCTGATCAAGAACGCAGACGAGCGGGCGACATACCCCGAGCTGCTGGCGAGTACTTTGGTCTCCCCAGACGACGCGCGTGCTGACCCGGCCCTGCAGGCGCATCCATGGATGAAGATGGACGCGGAGCGTCAGGTCGACATGGCCGGCTGGGCGACACGTGCAATCGAGTGGCGAGAACGAGGAAGGCGCGGGTTTGCGATCTACGAGTGAGCGCAATGCCCGACAGGATGTTTTCGTTTTGTGACATTCTCTGAGGAGGGCTATCAACCCGTCCCCACGTTCTTCCCCTCGCGACCGGTGATCCCTGAGAGCTCGCATCGGGAACATTGAGATCTGCCTGTCGCTCAGGGCACCCATCGGACTTGTCTACACACGGCTGTGGCGGACTCTGCGATACGCCGCCGCTCTCATCGCGTTGGCCTTCGATTCGTCTGGCCAGCTACATGGAGGGCAGCTCCGTCCGCACACCGCACACCACCCACCCCTACCTCACCCCCCTCCCCAGGCATAATCAAGGACTGACGCAGGTCGTCTAATACCCCACCTACACTCGTTACATACGTGCATTCTGGAATCTGTTTTTCATTGTTTGATTGCTGTTCGATGGTCGCGCTGTGATAGTTTTTTTTTTCTCTCCTCACGGGCTCCAGGTCTGGCGATTCGTTCGTGTAACTCTTAGAAAGTGTGCTGGTGATTCGGACACCAAAATTACATGTTGACATTCAGGCGTACAGCCGGCTGATGTGGGAGCGGGAGAGGCGGAGCAACGGCCTTCCGTTTCTGGCCACGTCGCACCAACGCAGATTTCAAGCTGTCTCCACTCTACTCTGGTGACTCCCCGTTCCACTGGTCTGACTGCACGCGCCCGCGACTGACACGATCTCGTTCAGTCGCATTCAGCCTCGTGCTGTTTTTCCGTGCGGCACTCGCACTCGTCCGCGCCGCCTTGACACCTACCAGCCATACCCACCCGGTCCGACGTTCGAGTATGATTCACGTCAAATGGGGTCGCGACGTCCTCCACATTCCTTTCCCGCCCCCAGACACGCTGTTGGGCGCGCTGCGTGCCGAACTGGCCGAGTACACCCACCTCCCGCCCGGATCGTTCAAGTTGGTGTACAAGGGTGCGGTGATGAAAGAGGACGGTGTGCCACGTACGTCTCTCCTTGTTTCTTTCGAGAAAAGAGAGATTGATTTTATTTATGCTTTCGTCTACTTTTGTGACGGTGACTAGTATCGACGTACAAACTGAAAGAGAACGCGACGATCGCGTTGATCGGGGGCGACGTTCTCGAGGAAGGCGGTGACAGGAAACGTGCGAGCGGGGGTGGTATCGCGACGACGACGACGGGGACGAGAACGAGAGCGAACGGGGGTGGGGGGGTGACGTCGCCGACGGAACAAGGGACGATCATGGCGATCCAGGCCGAGTTGGAAAAGGTACGAGGGGAACTGGTGCCCGACGTGGACCGATTCGTGGGTGCGCTCGACGTTGCGGGCGCGAGCGCGGGTGTGGGTGCGGGTGTGGGTGCGGGCGTGGGCGTGGGCGTGGGCGAAGGGAAGCGGCCGACGCCGACGCGATTGGATCATTCGCGCCTGTCAGAGTTGTTGTTGCAGTCCTTGTTGAGGTTGGACGCGTTGTTCGTGCCCGGGATGGATTGGCCAGAGGCGAGGGTACAACGCAAGGCGGCGGTACGGGAGGTGCAGGGGGTCTTGGATCGCTTGGACGGCGCGTGGGCGGCCCGGTGACCGTCCTTTGTTGTGTTTTTTGTTTTTTTTTTGTTATTATTAGGGCACCGACGGACATGACAAGAAACAAAAAAGTTGACTGGGTATACGAATATGTATGGTACATGGAACAAGCCGCTCGACGTCAACGCGTCACGCGTCGACGCCCGTCTGTTTTCCGTGGATGGCGATGTTGTGGTCGCGCCTCGCTCCGATGGCGGCGTGCGGCGTGCTCGTGCTGGACAGGTCGGTGTGGGCGCTGGCATCGAAACCGTTCCTTCCGGCGCGCTGGCTGGCGAACGAACCAGATTTGAATCATGAGAGCTCGTATGGGGAGATCGTGCCCGTCGCGATTCCGCGGGAACCGGTTCGGAGGAGGGTTATGGCGCCGGTGGGGCGATGGGCGGATGACATGTTGGCAGTGCAGGGCATTTCAGGACGGGCGTTCACACCGATCGTTGTACTATACTGCGCAGCGGACGCAGGTAAAGGGTCACGTGCCTGATGTCTTCGGAAGGCATCGAGATGTGACCTCGTGCGTCGTGAGGCCTGAGCGCTGAGCGCCCGTTTCGTCTACGGCGAGCGAGATCGACTCATCTCCTCCAAAAAGGCCACAAAGCGCCACAAAAGCAAGTGAGAGACGTGCGTCTACTGTTGTTGCTGCTGAAACACGTTCCACGCCTCGTTCAACGTCCCAAACACCCCATTCGCAACCATCCTCTGCTCCACCGTCGTGTTCCCCGCGTTGAGCTGCAATCGCGATCGGGAAAGCGTCAGCTCATCGCCTAGTTTTCTTTCCCCCCCCCTTCCCTGTACTGACCTTGTCTGGGTGCACCCGTGCAATCGCCCTCACGTAGGCACCCTTGACCTGTCCTTTGCTCACCACCTCCGCCATCCCGACTTTACGCCATCCGAGCTCGGGCCAGAGGACCGTCTCGTCCAGGGACGTGAGCAACGCGCGGATGTTCCCTTCCCGACCGGCCTTCCATGCCGTCAGGCGGCTCTCCACGCCATCTTTGCAGGCCAGACGGGCGGCGTCTTCGGTTTGCTGTGCATCGTGAGTAGAGCGGAGAGCGGAGAGGGCTGCGGAAGGTGGGAACCCGGACGGACTGGGCGGCGACTTGGGCTTGGGTCGTGGTCGGGGCGCAGGATTCGGGTTGGGCCGTGGCGGAGGAGCAGACGGGCCAGAACGACCGCCGTCGAGCATCCTTCGACACCGACCTACACCCTTGACGGCTTCCCCCTTGAGGCCTGCGCCTGCCCAGTCTGCACCAAGCACCACCTCCCACGTGCTCCGCGCGGTTTCCCACTTTTCGAGACCCTCGAGCGCCTCGGCACGTCGCCTAAAGGCCTTTGAGAGTCCTTCGGCGAGATCGACGGTCGTCGGCAGGTCCCCGTTGGGTGGAGCGCCACCACTAACTTGTACCGACACACTCACTTTACCGGACCCAACGTCCAATGGTGTCTTTTCGTCGACATCCGACTCGCTTCCCGCAGATGACAGCCCCTCCCCTCCGCTCTCACTTGTACCGTTGACAAACCGTCGAACGACGACAATGGCATCCTCACATGCTTTGATCGTCTCCCTTAACTCGCCGACCTTGGACCGCACGAGCGCAACGTTGGTCAAGATGGGTAGTCGCAGTATGTGTCCTGGCGGAAGCGTGGAGAGTGCGCGGATATATGCTGCAAGGGCCACAGGGAAATCACCCCGCTTGTATGCGTCCGTTCCAGTAGATTTATGCGATGATGACGCAGTCAGTGCAGATAACGTGATGGTTGTCGTGAATGTACGCGGAGACGGTCGCCGCGATGTAGAAGGACCGGGCGTCGCTTGCGTGGACGTGGAAGGGGACTGAGTCGAGGGTAGTGATGTTGTCGTATTGGGCTTTCCACGCCGGAACGGGGACTGGTAGGCAGCAGTAGGAGAGTCGCTACTAAAAAGATCAACCTCTCGTGGGCGCTCAGGCCGAGGTTGTGGGTGGTGACGCGCGGGATGGCGTTGTTCCTTCTCCCTCCGCTCCCCTCCCAGGTCCTCGTCTTCATCATCCTTGAACCCAGCTTGGGACCCATTGAGATCATCTCTTTGATTTGGGCGCTGCCGCTCGTTAGGCACGTGATCACGATCCCGCATCCACCGCGGTCTTCCGTCTGAAGTGGAGGCGCCACTTGCTGCGCCAGCCGCGGCGGCCCTCTCCTCGTACATCTTGACAGCCCTCTCCTTGCCCTCCTTCCAGAGCGCGTTTGCCTTGCTGAACATACCACGGCCAATCTCGCTTGCCTGAGACAGCAGTTTCTCCGCCGTAGTGTCGAGTTGGGTCTGAGAGGTATTGGACTGCGTATGGGAATCAGTACGAACTTGTTGTGGTCGATGAACCGCTCTGTCCCGATCGCTGGCTCTGTCCCGATCTCGGCGCTGTTCGTGTTCGGGTGGGTAAGACGATGATGCGAGATCACCTTGGCTTGCTTGGGAGAGTAAAAGCTCGGCTGCAGTCTGCACGTCAAAACCGTCGTCGGTCATTGTATTGATAAGGGCAGCCCGCGCCTCCACGGGCGTGAAACCCATTTCGACGAGTTGGCCAGTAATATGTGGGGGTGGCGAAGTCGTGCGCGACGGGCGAGCCGGCGCCCCTGTCGACGTGGACGAATTCGGGGGGGAGTGAGTGTGAGACTAGATTATAGGTGCATTCGTCGGTCAGAATCCATCGAAGAGGACGCATCTAGGTGTCGTACCACTGGCCTGCCCAGATCTCCCAGTATATCATCCTCAGCACGCCCGGGATGACTACCCCGGATACCAAACGTGTCTTCCGCATCCGAACCCTCCCCGAGTAAGCCATCCTCGCGATCCCCAAAGTCAAAGTCCCCAGGGGTACCTGTCAGCGAGCGCGATGCGAGCACTGTCCGACGTTGGGACGAGTCAGGCTCTGAAGATCCAAAATCATCCAGGTCCCATAGGGTTGCGGATTTTGACTCTGGTGCTGCTTTTGTAGCTGCTGGCGCGGAACGTGATACGGATGGGGTTGGCGCACTGAACTCGGAGAGGCCCCAATCGTCGTTCTCAATCGAAGCATCCCGCGGGGGGGACGTCGTCGGGGAAGTACCCTTGACCCCAGGCGCACCATCCAAGCTGAAGTCAAAGCTGTCTTGTGCCGCTGCGTCTCCCCGTCCAGACCAAGGCAGATGTGGATTCGTCGGACGTGCCAACGCGTCCAGTCCGTCCCATAGCGAGGACGACGCAGGGGATGGCACCACACGACCGGATGTAGCACCCGCCTGTGCAGCTTTCGCTTGCTGGGAAAGTGCGGCCCGCTCGGCCATCGTCATGTTGGCTCGGTCTCGGTTTCGACTGGCCGCAGCACCATCGAGCGAGGAAGTGAACAAAGTGCTGAATGCATCTCCGCCAGGCGAGGTGGTTTTGGGCTGTCTGCTTTGCCGATCGTTGGGCTGGTTGTTTGCTACGGGCCGGCTGGACGGCTGTGAAGCGGACAGAATCGAAAAGGCATCGTACTGCGGTCTGTGTGGTGGGGCAGTTCCAGGTTTCTTCTGCGGCTGGTGTTGAGTCGGCTTCGTCGGGGGCGCAGACGACGCCCAGAGATCCGCAAACGAGTCGGCCATGGCCCTTCAGAAAACGAGCCCGAGGACAGAGAGAAATCGAAAACGGTAAAATGCCGTAGCGAGAACGATGTAATTATGTAATTCATGGCCTCATCATCACGTAATCATGACAGTTGTCAGTCTAGGTTGGTCGAGGCGCGTGACCAGGTCAGCTAGCAGTAACTACAGCTTCTTTGCTCGCGCCCATCCACCATTCCCTTACTCTCGGGAACGGACAACCCTCCGAAGTGAGAATGTTTCTTCTGTTTTCTCGTCCGTTGCATGTCTCTCCCCTTAGGTCTTAGCGACGTGCACCTGCGCCGCTAGCTTGTCCCAGGGGGCAGTCAGTGCTTCGGGCCTTGCAGTGGGCACTCTCCGACCTTGCGGCTCCTACCCGGTAGCTCACCGCAGCGATCGACATTCACGGACTCGAGTCTGTCCTCTTCTTTGAAGCGACTGCCGTCATGGACAACTACTCGATAGCCAACATACTTCTTTCGCTCTTATGCATCACGCACTTTTCTCCCAAGCCTACCGTGAGCACGCTGGCTTACCAGATTCCGGTTCCATGTACCGTCAGGGATTCTGAGTGTAATTACCCGGTATCACAGTCTTTTGGCGTAGCGATTAACCGGCTGACGGACTGACTTTTATACCTACGCTTCGGCTTCCCGAAGCAGAGCGGAGTCGAGAGCGAAAAAGTGAAGATGAATCTGAAGATACTATGGAAACCTCTGCCTTACGCTTGATTCGTCCAGGGTCTTTCAACAATTTCATCACTTCAGAGCTATTGATGACGAACTTGCACTGCACTCGTCGGGCGAATTGACCGTCTATGCTGCATTAGCAAGCATCGAATGCGGTATGATTCCTATGCGCGCATGCATCAGCTTCCCGTTGCAACGACACACAGGCTCAGCAAGAATTTAAGTTGGGAATGTTCATCGCTAGCCTAGCAGACGGTCGGCGGACATCAAAGCGGTTTTTGTTTCCTACCCTACACTTCTCGCGGGCGTCCACCTCACAGATACTACGTCGCGTTGGGTGATTGACTGTGTAAGTAGGCGATAGCGCGACTCGAGACTGGGATTTGTCCCGACTCGGGAGCTCGTATTTATGCCCACTGTAAAGAGTCACGTGCCCGATCTCTCTGAGTCATCGACCTTGTCGTCCTGCGCGCCGGTTTTGTCTACGGTGAGCGATGGGCGTGATGTGGGTCGCGTGATTGAGATCGAGTCATCCAGCATCGCATCTGCCATCGAGCGCTGCAATCGCGCTCAAGCCCGTGCTTCCACCACCATGCCATTCCCCAAGCACGACAGTACGCCCGACGCTTCCCCACCGCCATGTAGCCCATCTGACCGCATGTTTGCAGTATCCCAACCGTTCCACTTTCCCAATGAGGAAGAAAAGGTGCTCGCGTACTGGCGCGAGATCGACGCGTTCCAGACGAGCGTGAAGCTCTCAGAGGGCAAGCCCGAGTACGTCTTCTTTGATGGGCCCCCCTTCGCGACCGGCTTGCCCCACTATGGCCATCTCCTCGCCGGCACGATCAAGGTGGGTTTCACCCCAGCGTCCTGGCGTGCTGACGATGCGCTCGTGTGCGCAGGACATCGTGACGCGATATGCGCACGTCTCGGGTCACCACGTCCCCCGTCGCTTCGGCTGGGACACCCACGGTCTCCCGGTCGAACACGAGATCGACAAGAAGCTGGGCATCACCGGCCGTGAGGACGTGCTCCGACTCGGGATCGACAAGTACAACGCCGAGTGCCGCGCCATCGTGATGCGCTACTCGTCCGAGTGGCGCGCCACCGTCGAGCGCATGGGCCGCTGGATCGATTTCGACAACGACTACAAGACGCTCAACGCGACGTTCATGGAGAGCGTCTGGTGGGCGTTTGCGCAGCTCTGGAAGAAAGGCATGGTCTACCGCGGTACGCGCGTGATGCCGTACTCGTCCGGGTGTACGACTCCGCTGTCCAACTTTGAGGCCGGGCTGGACTATCGGGACGTCAACGATCCCGCAGTCACGATCGCGTTTCAGCTCGTCGACGATCCCACCACGTCGCTACTTGCTTGGACGACGACGCCGTGGACGCTGCCGTCTAACCTCGCGCTCTGCGTCCATCCCGAGTTCACGTATATTAAAATCCACGACGCAGAGCGGGACACCAACTACGTTCTAGGCGAGAAATTGCTCGGGACACTCTACAAGGACCCCAAGAAGGCCAAGTTCAAAAAGATCGCGACGTTCAAGGGCGTGGATCTCAAGGGCTGGCGATACGTCCCGCTCTTTGGATACTTTACCGACCAGGTGAGAGGTGTGCTTGGACGCGGAGCGCTCGGAGCCTCACGTTCGCACGCGTCGTCGGCAGTACGAAGACCGGGCGTTTGTCGTCGTCACCGACACGTACGTGACCGACCAGGATGGTACGGGGATCGTGCATCAAGCACCGGCCTTTGGTGAGGACGATCATCGCATCGCCAGGGAGCATGGTATCGTGGCTGCAGACGCGATGCCACCCTGTCCTCTCGACGATGTCGGCAGGTTCGTCAAACCGGTCACGGATTACGAGGGTTTGCACATCAAGGCCAGTGGCGATCGTCCGTTTGTGTTCACTCACTGCTGACCTGCGACGTTCGTACAGGCGGCGGACAAGGAGATCATAAAGCATTTGAAAGCCAAGGGTCGTCTAGTCGTCCAATCTACCATCAATCACTCTTACCCATACTGCTGGAGGTGTGTCTGCTCTTAGCGGGTCAAGATGCCCTCAACGATCCCTCGTTCGTAGATCGGGCACGCCTCTCATTTATCGAGCGATACCCTCTTGGTTCGTAAGAGTGGAAATCATCAAAGACGAGCTCGTCACGAACAACAAGGCAACGTTGTGGTAAGGGCACATAAACCGGATGATGTCTTCACGCCGACCGAACGCGCTAGGGTGCCGCAGTTCGTCGGCGACAACCGGTTTGGCAACTGGCTTGCCAACGCGCGCGATTGGAACATTTCGAGAAATCGGTATTGGGGCACTCCTCTACCGCTGTGGGCGAGCGACGACTTTGAGGAGGTCCGTGTGTGTCTCTCCGGGATGGAGACGAGACTCAAGACGAGTCTTGTTCCCAGATCGTCGCAGTCGGTTCCATCGCAGAGCTGGAGCGGTTGACCGGCGTGACCGGCATCACTGACATTCATCGGGACAAGATAGACCATCTGACCATTCCGTCACAGAGCGGTAAGGGTGTCCTGAAGAGAGTCGAGGAAGTGTTCGACTGTTGGTTCGAGTCTGGCAGGTAGACGTGTCTCCTCATGCGCATCTTGGCCGAAAGAATGACCTTTTTTTTCTTTTCAGTATGCCCTATGCACAGGTCCACTACCCGTTCGAGAACACAGAGTTTTTCGAGCATAACTTTCCTGGCGACTTTGTGTGCGAAGGCATGGATCAGACGCGGGGATGGTTCTACACGCTGCTCGTGCTTTCGACCCACCTGTTCGGGAGAGCCCCGTGGAAGAATCTGATCGTGCACGGTCTCGTCCTAGCCGCCGACGGCAAGAAGATGAGCAAAAGTCTGAGAAACTATCCCGATCCGAACTTGATGTTTGAAAAGTACGGCGCGGACGCGGTCAGGTGAGGATTGCGTCGGTGCGAAACGGCGTCGAATCTAAGCAAACTCGTTTCTATTTCTGTTTTGGTAGGATGTTCTTGGTGAACTCGCCGATCGTTCGTGGCGAGAACCTTCGGTTCCGCGAGGAGGGCGTGCATGACGTCGTCTCCCGCGTGATGCTGCCCTGGCTGAACGCGTTCCGCTTCTTCCTCGGTCAAGCGAGCCTGCTGCAAAAGACGTCGGGCGTGGCGTTCAGCTACGACGCGCGCGCGCCGCTCTCGAACAACGTCATGGATCGGTGGATCCTCGCACGTTGTCAGTCGCTCATCGTGCTGTTCCGGGAGGAGATGGCTGCGTACAGGTTGCACAGCATCCTTCCACGCCTGTTGGACCTCGTCGACGAACTGACCAACTGGTACATCCGCTTCAACAGACGACGGCTCAAGGGCGAGGACGGCACCCAAGACACGCTCACGGCCTTGAACACCCTGTTTGAGACGCTGCTCACGTTATGTCGCACGATGGTGAGAGCGTGTCGTGCCATGCGTCCGACGTTCCGTTTCGTTATCGACGCTGACGACGAGCGCATATACAGTCTTCGTACACGCCCTTCTTGACAGAAAACCTTTATCAGACGTTGCGCGAATACATACCGGAGGACCCATCGGTCCCGGACGTGCGTTCGGTCCACTTTCTCAGTTTCCCAGAGGTGAAGGAGGCGTACTTTGACGCCGAGATCGAGCGACAGGTGCAGCGAATGAAGGCCGTCATCGACCTGACCCGAAACATCCGCGAGAGACATAATCTCTCCCTCAAGGTCTGTCCCCTTCACGGCGTCGTTTGAGAGGGTTGACATGGCCTTACGGTACACAGACCCCGCTGAAAGAACTGCTGGTGTTCCACCCAGACACACAGTACATCGCAGACGTGACGTCTCTCCAGCGATACATCCTCTCCGAGCTCAACGTGCGCGACATCGTCTTCACCTCGGACGAGTCCACGTCCGGCGTGCGCTACCGCGCGGTCGCAGACTGGGGCGTCCTGGGACGCAAACTCCGCAAGGATCTCGCGCGCGTCAAGAATGCGCTGCCCGGCGTGTCGAGCGACGCCGTCAAGGCGTACGTCGACAGCGGCAAGCTCACCGTGGATGGCATCGAGCTCGTCGCCGGCGACCTGACCGTGCAGCGCTACTTGGAGCTGCCACCGGCGTCCGCGGGCGCATACGCGACACAGACGGACAATGACGTGGTCGTGCGGCTGGACGTGCAGGTGCACCCCGAGCTTACGGGCGAGTGGCTCGCGCGAGAGTTGGTCAACCGGGTACAGAAGCTGAGGAAGAAGGCGGGGTTACAGGCGACGGACGACGTCGAGGTGTATTACAGGTTCGATGACGATCACAAGGACGGGTCTGGAGCGGAACTGCTGGACGCAATCCGGGAGCACGCCGAGTTCATTCAAAAGACGGTGAGGAGCGTGCCCACAGACGTGCAACAACGACAAGGTGGCCATTTGATCATCGAGGAGGAGCAAGAGGTTGCCGACGTCAAGTTCTCGTTGACGCTGGTCAGAGCTTGAAATGAGATGGGTAGTGTCGGGAGACGTCGTCAAAAAGGAAGTGAATCTGCACCATACCTGAAGCGGGGTGTGCGTAGAAGTCCATACATAGAGCAAAGAATACGATAAGCGACGGACGTGGGTCATTTCTTGGTCGAGCTGAATCCACCAAAGCCCATGACGGCCGCCATCTCGCCGTCGACGTCCACAGACGAGGTCTCTTGTGCGAGACGTATCCGCGCCTGCTCTTTCTGGGCCTGTTTCTGGGCCTTTTTCTCTTCGCGTTGGCCTTGCTTGTGCCATGTCTTCCTAAAATCTGTGTCCCCCGCCTTGATGGCGGCGTATACGCCGGACTCGTCTCCCATGACGGTGGCGGATAGTGCTGACGGGATCCAGAGACGTCATACAATGCTCGTCTGCGCGACGCAACACGAGACTGGATCGCCGGAGGAGTATCCATGATTCCACTGTCCCCACCGAGAAGCGGACACACAGATATCGCTCCTCCAAATCACGTATGGTATTTCGAACCAATGTTTCGCGTGAATCAAGGGTCCGAAGGAAAGGAGACACCATCACCCGAGGGCGCTCACATCTCCGTCAATTTGACATCGGAAAAGATCGCGGTGAACGGTATACCGTCTGGACGGATGATACCGCGGTACATGTCATCTGTATTGAGCGGCAATGCAACCGGTCCAAGCGTGTGGATCAGTCTCGGGGTGTTTCAAAGGACAACGATCGGGGAAAGGAGGGGGAAGAACACGACCAACTCACCGTTCCCTTGCCTGTCTACGGCGATGAGGCCACCCGAGCCGCCCAGCTCGAACAAGTCCTCGACGACGTGCAGAGCTGCCTCGTCGACAGACTCCTCGAGATATTGCATACGACGCGCGACCGTCGAGGCGGCATTCTGGCGGATGACATACTACAAAGCACGCAGAGGCCAACGAGCCAGGAAAAATTAGCCAGATCGCGATCATGACGAGGAAAGGGCGCTGCCAGCGACTCCGCGTGCAGGGTCTGAGGTCGTGTGCGGTGGCAACGGCGCGGTCAGATCGACGGGCAATCCCAGCTCGATCCGGTGTTCTCTCCATCGCGCCTCGGTCCAAAAGTAGGACGGATCGACGGTCTGGACGCCGAGATGCTCTGCGCAGATGGTCTCGGCGGTCGTACCGGAGAGGATCAGATGCGGTGAGAGACTGGGTGCAAGGTAGAGTGCGCGGACGAGGTGGGATAAGTTCTTGGTGTGCGTGAGGAGCGTGGCGGAGACGCCGCGACAGGAGGCCGGCATCGCGGGGTGCGCAGTAGCCAGTGCCTTTCGGAGTACAAGATCGAAAAAAGGGGGCACGTTCGGTAACCGGACTGACCTTCCATGACCGCGACGGCGACAACAGCAGCATCCATAGCTTCGCCTCCGAGCCGGAGAACTTTGTGACCCGCCTTGAGCGCGCGCACCAACGCCGCTCGGCGCGCTTTTCGGGCGTCGAGCCGTCGTGCCCGCGCCGCCGTGGATGGCGAGGACAAAGTGCTGTCCAGCATTTCGTTTCGGCGCGCGTAGGACGTTCCGCTTGGATGGAGGAGGCTTTGGGGTGGGCGGTGTATTAGGCTAATCCGGGGTCAGCACAAGGATGTCGTGCACGCGTTGCAAGGCCGTAGCCCCTTTTGGCGAACGAACGCGCTCGGACGGCCTCGAGCGGTGGTAAAAGTTTAGTAACTACCGGCACGCGTACTACTGCGCGCGTGATTATGTCATGTGACTATGCGCCGTAGCGAACGAGATCTCCAACAGCCCCCAATGACGGAGCATGCCAGTGGTGATAAGACCATCGTCAGGAAGGACCCAGGATTGGCAAGGAGGGCGGAGGGGTATATTGATCTAGGTAGCAGCGGGTGAAAGCACCATTCCAAGTCGGCCTGATGTGCAGACATCAGCCTCGGAAGAAGCAAGAAAGCAAGAAGTACATAGAGTGGCGAGTTTGTACAACTGATATGAAACAGAACTATTCTTTATTCTTTGATTTTTCCAAGTTCCGATCGCGATATTCCGTTCAGCGCGCGACTGCTCTCGTCCGAATGCTCACAGCTCGGACAACTCATCATCAAAGAAAATCGCAGTCAGCGGCACACCATCCGGACGAATAACACCTCGATGCATGCCATCAGTGTTGAGCGGCAGCGCGACTGGTCCAGGCGAGCGATCAGTTTCGTCGTTGCAAACAGAGATGCGACTTGCCATTCCCTTGGCTATCCACAGCGATGATGCCGCAATCAGCACCTATCTTGGTCATGTCATCGACGACATTCCGCGCTGCTTTCTCGACAGGTTCGTTGAGATATCGCATACGATGCGCTATCGTCGAGGCGGTGTTCTGGCGGATGAAGTACTGGCGGTCCGAAAGGCGCATCGCAAAAATCGGGGTTAGCGTTCGGTCAGTACGATCAACCGTGTTTGTCGCACATCACCGTGGCCCGTTCCAGAGATCCCGACGCCAGTCTGGTCGGGCTTGCCCCACAAGCGGTCCCACACCCGCTGCATGCGCCCACGCTGGCGTGGCCATTCCTCAGCCCAGTATCCGGCGCCCATGAGGGGGCTATCGCCCACACGTCCGACCAACTTGTTAGTCGACCCACCCGTCGAGGTCGCGGTAGCAATGCACCCCCGAATGTCCAGCGCTACGGCGCCGACAGTATCCTTCGACATCAAGTCTGCTGACTGGTACTTGGCGTCTTCTATGGAGCCCACACGGGTCCCCTGAGAGTCTATTTCGGTGTCAGATTTGGCCTCGGACTTGGTGTCAGGAGAGACCGGCGACACAATGGGATCGACAGGCAATCCGAGTCCGATGCGGTGCTCCCTCCAGCTTGCCTCTGTCCAAAAGTAGGACGGATCGACGGTCTCAATGCCGAGTTGGACTGAACCGATGGTCTCAGCGGTTTCGCCAGAGAGGATCGTATGGGGTGAGAGGCTGGGTGCAAGGTAGAGTGCACGGGCGAGGTGGGACGGATTCTTGGTACGCGTGAGGAGCAAGACCCCAGTACCACGGCGGGAACTTGGCACGGCAGGGTGTGAAGCAGGTGGTTTGGACAGCATAAGGGACGCTTCCAGCTCGTTCTGTGAAAGGAGGCGATGAGCGGTCTTGGGACGAGACAAAATCGGAGACAGCGACCTTCCCGGCGATATTGAAGCAGGCACCCTTGCCCGCGTCGAAGAAAGGGCAGTCTGTCGACAGATGTCAAAACATGAGACTCGTTGCACCAGAGATCGAGAAAAAAAAAAGGTAGATCGGAAGCGCTCGATCTAGCCCGAGGGTAGTACTGACCTTCCAAGACTGTGACTGCAGCGACAACGGCATCCATGGCTTCGCCTCCGACCTGGAGGACTTTGTAACCAGCCTCGAGAGCGCGAGTGAGCACTGCTCGGTACTCGGCGCGCTTCTCGGCCGTCCAGTTCTGTCGATTCATCGGGCCAGCACCGGCATGGATCGCTAGCACGAATTGCTGCCCATCACCTCGTCTCGCCGTGCGGGCAAGGTGCTGTTTGGCCAGGGGCGGGTTCGCCATGGGTGATGGGGGTGAGGGTGGGGTGCTGTCGAGGACGTTCTCATGTTATCAGTGCTGTCATGAGGCTGCATTGGGCTTGTTCGGAGCCGACCAGCGACGGGGACGAGGAAGAGGTGGACGTACGTGTGGCTGGGGTCTCGGGTCGGCCCGCCAGCGCGCGAGCCACACGGGCGACGACGACGCGGCCATGAGCATGCGACTGACATACCCGCCCGTCGCTGGGCCATCCTCCTCGGCCGCGCTCGCGTTCAAGATCGCCCGCCATATGCCCTGTTCGGTCTGCGGCACCTGTCTCGGCCTCCGTCTCCCCCGATGTCGAGGTCGTGCTCAGCGACGACGACAGTCGCAAGTCGTCGCTGGGGGCGTTGGATCAGTATGGTTCCGACGACGACGACGAGCCCGCGTACCTGTGCACTTGCATGTGTGGGCACGAGGTCGCGGACCACGGGGCAAACGAGGGCGCGCTCGGGATCGCTCGGAGATCTGGTGAAATGGCTCGACGAGATGCTCCAGGCAAGTACGCTCGCTCCATGACTCAACGCTTCCATTCCCCACCTCAGGTTGGTAATCCCCTCACTCGGATGCCCCGTTGAGACGCTACAGTCATTGATCACAATTGAATCAACGACAGAAAACTCCACATTCATTTCAATACACCTCGAGTACTGGATTATATATTACCGTATCATAGTAGACTGCATGTGCAATCTCAAGTTTATCAAAACCCGAAGAGCCGCGATACACCAAATACGAATATGGACTAGTATAGGCCATTAGCGCTTAGCCTCGTCTCTGGATCACGTAAGCACAAACACCATCCACCACCACCATCATGGGAGACAAGTCCGGCGCATACGCCACGAAGGCGGGGGACACGGATTTTAGAAAGACATGGGACAAGCAAGAGTACGCAGAGCGCGCGCGAAAAAAGGACGAGGAAGAGCGCGAACGCATGCAGGAGAACGAGCAGCGCATGAAACAGGGTCCGTCCGTCCTCCCGTCTGTCGTCCCCCAATCACTCATTCCCTAACCCCCTTCGCATGACCGACAGGCAAGGCGCCCCGCAGAGGCCGCAAGGAAGACCTCCCCAAACCGACAGAACTCATGCAACGCCGCGAAGGCTCGCTCGAGCTCGACAAGAACCTTGGCAAGACGATGGTCGTCCAGAACCCGGGCGGCCGCGGTCCCGGTCAACCGGGCTTTTACTGCGAGGCGTGCAATCGGACGTACAAGGACACCACCGGGTATTTGGATCACATCAACGGCAGATCCCGTCGGTTTCTTCTTTCTCTTTGGCTGTCGCCAGTGCGCAGGGATGCTGATGTCGGCGCCACGCAGACCTCCGGAAGTTGGGACAGACGACCCGCGTGGAGCGCTCGACGGTCGAACAGGTTCGCGCGCGGATAGCCCTGTTGCGCGAAAAGACCAAGGAAGCCTCTGCCGCGAAATCGTTCGACTTTGACAAACGGCTCGCAGAGGTCAAGGCCCAGGAGACCGCCCGACGCGACGAGAAAAAAGCCCAGAAACAGGCCCAGAAAGAACAGGCGCGGATACGTCTCGCACAAGAGACCTCGTCCATGGACGTCGACGGCGAGATGGCGGCCGTCATGGGCTTTGGTGGATTCGGCTCGACCAAGAAATGACCCACGTCCATCGTGTATCGTATTCTTTGCTCTATTTATGGACTTATACGCACTCCCCGCTTCAGGTATGGTGCAGATTCACTTCCTTTTTGACGCCTCCCGACACTCCCCTTTGCCCCTCAAGCTCTGACCAGCGTCAACGAAAACTTGACGTCGGCAACCTCTTGCTCCTCCTCGATGATCAAATAGCCACCTTGTCGTTGCCGCACGTCTGTGGGCACGCTCCTCACTGTCCTCTGAATGAACTCGGCGTGCTCCCGGATCGCGTCCAGCAGTTCCGCTCCAGACCCGTCCTTGTGATCATCATCGAACCTGTAATACACCTCGACGTCGTCCGTCGCGCCTTCTTCCTCAGCTTCTGTACCCGGTTAACCAACTCCCGCGCGAGCCACTCGCCCGTGAGCTCGGGGTGCACCTGCACGTCCAGCCGCACGACCACGTCGTTGTCCGTCTGTGTCGCGTATGCGCCCGCGAACGCCGGTGGAAGCTCCAAGTAGCGCTGCACGGTTAGGTTGCCGGCGACGAGCCCGATGCCATCCACGGTGAGCTTGCCGTACGCCTTGACGGCGTCGCTTAACACGCCGGGCAGCGCATTCTTGACGCGCGCAAGATCCTTGCGGAGTTTGCGTCCTGGGACTCCCCAGTCTGCGACCGCACGGTAGTGCACGCCGGACGTGGCTCGTCGGAGGTGAGGACGATGTTGCGCACATTGAGCTCGGAGAGGATGTACCGTTAGAGAGACGTCACGTCTGCGATGTACTGTGTCTGGGTGGAACACCAGCAGTTCGTTCAGTGGCGTCTGTGTACCGTAAGGACAGGTCAACCATTAGAAGCAGTAAGAAAAGGAAACAAAAGGAAACAATGTCGTGAAGGGAAGACAGACCTTGGGGGAGAAATTATCTCTCTCGCGGATGTTTTGGGTCAGGTCGATGACCGATGGTTAGCAAGGCTTGTAAGTTACTTGGATACAATGTGACTCTCTGATGACGGCTTTGGACGAGGAGGCAAGTAGCATGCGCTCGCCTCTCCTTTCGCCTTCCCCCGCTCGTCCTGTCCTGCCACTCTCATCCATCCACCCTGGCACGCCCTAGACGTGAAGATCGTTCGTTCACTCCAGGCTTGGGCCCCTAGCGCGCCAGCGGACCTGTCCGGGCACGACATGCGCCTCGCGAGGGCCAGCCGGCACAGCCCACACCCAGATCTACAGGATACCGCTGCCGTTTGGGGCCGCAGAGCGTTCCGCGCTCCCACCCAACCCCACCAACCGTCTTGTTCGCACATCCTAGACACTCCCCACCAGTGATACCCATCGTCTGTACCACATCCCGTGCGACAGATCGTATTTCTACTATCGTTTGGTCCAAAGATGCGGCTGACATGGGCCGGGGGTAGTACGAGGGCTGCGTGAGCTGAAACAGGCCCCTTGAGCCACACATTGGCAAAACATATACCTGTGTTTTTGAGTTGCTTACGCGATTCGGATGTGCTTGGACCGCTTGCAGCTGCTTATCTGAATTTACCTGCTTGAGCGCTTCAAGTCCACCGCTTCGACGCTCAGCGAGCTTGATTGAAATGCCGCCAAGCGTTCCGAGCGCGGCTAAGTGACATTGACATTTGCTTCCGCTGACAGAGCGAGATGTCTACACCCCTCCGTACAAGTAACACCTATCAGTGCTACCAATGCGGAGCCTGCCTCGACGAACGATTTCAAGAAGGAAGTGTTTGCTGGAAACCACCAAGCCGCAACTGAACGATTAGTTCGTTCTGGCCATTTCACGGACGAGTTGCAAAAATGGAAAATGTCAAGTCGAAACGCCCTTGCCAGCCCTTCCTTCCCGCTCAGCACGGCCTCTTACCTCACAAGCAATAGCCATCAGAGCCACTGTCATCGGATAGCCAAAACCATGATGGGGACGGGCTACAACCGTCCACACAACGAGAGGGGGGAGTGATATCGTGTGTACGCCTGAGTGTGTAGTGCTGTTTATGTGTCATCCATATGTTAACGATTGCTGGAGCGTGTCGTGTGCCAGGAGGCGCGAGTCTAGTAATATGGCTTCCGGTCCGCAATACGGTCCTGTCACACGATAATAGCAGCGGATACCAGGCGAGTTTTCCAAGAGTGGTCGATTTGTAACCGACACAAAAAGCTGTGATGCAGACGTGTTCCATGAGACCGCTCACCCTGCATCGTCAAACCGGTGATGGGTCTATCAATTTAGTCAATTCGGAGATAAGAAAGTTCTGTCGCGCGGACAACACTGCCATAATGCAGATGCCAGGTGAGTAGAAAAGGCAGACCGTGGACTGAAAAGGTCGAGATAACAGACCCCTGCAACCGACCATGCAAGTGAAGTCAACTTGGATTCATCTCTTTGCACTCCTGTCACTTTTGATCATGGATTCGGCGCATGCGATCGCAGTGGCCAGAGGCTCCGCGACAGATAGCAATCATGAGCCTTGTCAGTACAATCCCGGGGAATGTTCCAGAACTTTGCTAATGACAAGTGCAGATTTCAAAGAAAGCAAACACCAGGATTACTGTATGGTTCCAATGAATATCTCAGAGCTTTTCTGACACTCGAAGAAGGCCTTACTTGCAATGAACTACCATCAAGGATCTAGGACAGGGCCTCTTTCCCTATAAATTAGGTCAGTACAATTCCAAGGGATGATCCAGACTCAAGCTAACATCAAGAGGCAACCGCAGCTTGAAGGATAACGGGTGGACAAATGTAGTTCTGAGAGCGCCCTTGAGTATACTGATGATTTTTGAGTACATGGGTTTTATAAACGTATTGGGCGAAGCTCGAATTGGTTTCTGAAGCTGGACGCCATTTGTGAGCAGGCTGGAGACACCAAACGAGTATTGTGCAAGTTACTGCCCCCTCCAAGTATCATGGAGGTCAACTGTAAGAAAAACGTACGTTTGGAATGTGGCATAAAGGACAACAAGGAGAGGGACAGAACAGGGGGATCCCACGTTGACGAACATAAACCTGGATCGCCATCACGAAAAATGAGCGCCTTTGCGGTGCGCCCTACTGTTGAGGGCTGGATGTATCCTTGACGGGGGTTTGATAAAGAGGGGAAATGGGTTTGCCTTTTGCACGTCTCCGTATGCCACACTCCAAGTAGTGAGAATGCCCAGGTTTCGAGTGCATCAACACCAATACTATGATTCTGAATGTTCTCCCCATTCCAGGTCTGGCCGTCGCAGACCTCCATGCCTGATCGAGTTCGATCTCATGCCCCTCTTTGAGTTCATCCTGATACTCAAGCTTGTGCTGCTCAGCAGCTCCAGATGTTGTATCGAATCTTTCGGAAAGCAATTGTGATATTGATTGAACTTCAGATAGAGCCCACGAACAGTCGCTTGGAGACTCGTTGTCTCGTTCTCGAGCTAGCGTGAAACGAGAGTTGCCGTGAGACTAGAGTTCTTAGAGTCAGGCTTTGCTAGATGATGAGACACAGGGATGTGTACATAGTTTGTCCTTCAGAGTGCGGAGAGTAGCAGAAAGAGAGCTGTCCAGCCTGCGGACGTCAAGCTGGCCGCATTGACAAGTTCACTGCCACGTGACTTGGTGTAGATTGACCAGAGTAACCTGCCTGCAAGTCCGCATGAGCTTTTGAACCGCCTGCGAATCCTGAAAACATATGCGTACGTCGGCGACAGCTCGCTTTTGCTTGTGGCCGCGTTTCCTCTCCCTTTCCACGGCCTCTTTCTCGTTGGCCTTGGCACCCTCCAATCCGATGGTTACCTTTTCTCTCGTCTTTCTTCGCTTGTCCGTGTTACTCACATCACGACCAGTCCAGCCCAGATGTTACACCGCCTCTGAACATCCGAGCGGGAATTGGATCTCCCGGTAAGGCATTTCACCGAGAACTCATACTCTACATGACGTTGGAAGACTATGGTACGGGAGGGTGGTCCCCTGACAAGAGCTTCCGCAGGCTTGAAACCATTGCCGACTTGTCCCATTACTTGGCCCTGCTCGTACTGTATGCAGCGGCCCCATAGTGGCCCTGTACCCCGATCCTGACCCTCAGTGGGGACGGGCGGGTAAATAGGCTCGATAGCTCAAGTCGAGTGGCTACAGCTGGTAGTTCACCCTAACAGCACACGAAGACACGCAAAAAGCAAACCTGCTTCCCCTCCCTGTCGAACCCTCACTTACAAATAGCATACAGCTTCAGAAGCCGATTCGGGGTTTGCCATAATACAATCACAGAATCTATGT
>JBBPMG010000140.1:0-46218 GCA_038090195.1 Boletellus deceptivus
GGAATTTTTCTTGGCATCCTCACCCTCGGTGGCCACCCCCTGACGATTAATCCTACGCTTGTAGTGGTCGATCATTGTCGTATCATCGCTGATCTTGTTGACAATGACTTCGAGCGCAGAACGGTATGCCTTGCTACCAAGCTGGATGACCTCAAGGCGAGGTGTACTACTATTTTTACGATGGTAGAGAGTATTCGGATGTTTGCTAAGGGGGAGAACAACGTGTCGGGCTGTAAGAAGAAAGACCCGATCGCTATGACTGCTTTCACGGAGGTAAAGGCCACCAGTGCCCTCAAAATGAGGGAAGGTCTTGCGGGCAATTGGGACGCCCAGAGTGGAGGTAAATGGGCTGCGTATGTCGGGTGTTGGGTGGATGGACAGGACATGGTCGAGGAGCTGCGGTCCAGTAGACCGGGTAAAGACAGACTCACGAAACGCGATTTCGACATCAGTGATTTTATAGTCCACAAGAATGTTCTTGCAACATACAGCTGCGGCTTTGGCGTCATTGCGGGAGAGTGTTCCGGGCATCACGCCCACCCAAAGGAAGAGGGGACCGGGAACCCCTCCAACTTCCACAAAGCGAACGGGATCTATGCTTGTCCACTTGATGTGGACAGAGTCGAAGTGTTCGTAAATCCGCATGCCTAGCTGCGGCCACACAGGCGCGATCGCGTGGTTGCGAACCGGTCTGGCTTCCTTCGGAATTCGCTGGGCCTGTGGTCCGGTGGGTAGCGGCCAGGCGGGTCCGGTGTGGAAGATCGAGATGGGGTTTGAGGGAAAACCGTAGAAGTCGTTGTGCGCTTCGTCTAGGAGCCAACGATCAGGTCTGGGCATGTCCTTGATGGCAGACGGCAGCCGCGGTACTCGTGGGAGAGCAAGCGAACTATGCGTTGTACACGACGGAGACTCCGTGTGAACGAGCCCCTGTTTGTATTGAGGGGCCCCTAAAGGGCAAAGCTGAAACATGACAATACCTGGGCTGACTCAACGGTTCGGAAGTAGTGGTAAGGGGAAAGAAAGTCTATAGTCAGGCTGTCGTATGTATATGGCATGGGAACCAATAGCGTTGGTGCGTGCCATGAAAAATTATAATGTGAATGGCGTTCACAATATGTGTAACCTAACCCAGAAAGGGCCTCGCTGGGTTGGGCCCAACCAAGATCTCTGTCACATTCACTCCGGACCAGCAGGAGGAGTCGCTAGTTCCGCCAGCGCTCCACTTTGCGGGAACCACTCCACTCTCATTGCTGATCCTGCTCTGTGCCGGCGACTCGTGCTCACGGTGGTCACATCAAATCGTCACGTCGGATCACTCTTCGAGTCACTAGTCACAGTTCACGCGCCTGTTACTCTACTTTAGGCTTGTCGGCGGTGCGCGCAAGCCTCCAGGGAGGACTGGCACATTTACTGTCCCTCGACAAGCTCATCTGGGACTACGAATACTGGTAACAGCTCGCGAAAACCTTTGTACATTCAACATCCATCGCTTCTTGTTCATCCGGCTTGGCTTTCAGGTTGAGTGGTGTGTGGATGCTGCCGCCGTCGGTACAACCGATCGCATCGGCTATGGTGCCACTGGCAGGTTCAGCAGCGCTGGGGGTGACGTCGTTTGCAAACATTCAACGGATGCAGGTAATGCAGGACAAGATGACGACAGAAGAGCGGGCCCAGCAGCATGAAGCGGACTTTTTCAGGCAGTGATGGGCTGTGGAGTCTGGAAGTGCTAATACAGGAGGAAGGCCAGTGGACGCGAGAGCAGGTCACGCAGGGCAAGGGGACAGGAGGCAAGGCGCGGGATCGGAAACTCAAGGGGGAGGTGCAGCCATCGTAGGGAGAGGAAGGACCGTCGAGCCGGGTGAGCTAGCAGCGGGGGTTACACGGTAAGCAGAAGGCACGACAGAGAGGGAGACGCGTGCGAGGAGCGACGGACGGCATGGGTCATCTTGCATGGTATCGCATGGTGAGCAGCAAGTTTCGCTTTGTATGTCTCCAAGGTTCATGATGCGACCAGGCAGGTGATATTTTGCTGATATGATAGACATGCACTGCCGATTTGTGGTGTTACTGGTGGGCTGAATCGATGACTATTTTTCACTCAAGTACTCTCAAGATTGTCAATGGTCGTCCTAGGGCCCGCTAACACGGCTCGGTTGTGCCGAGTTCTTGCAGCGTCCCGTAAAGGCAGAGGCAAAATTTCCGGCGTAATCAGCTCTGCGCTGTCTCATTGGCGGGTTTTTATGCCGCCCTATCCACATCGGTTACCTTTCTTCGTTCCGGGATGAACGATCCTGCCCCATTCCATGCAGACTTAGCCGATCAACTATGGTTGTACCCCTTGGGGCGCAAAGGGCCTTGATCTTCTCGCGACGGGCGCTGCAATGACCCAAGAGTCTGCTCTGTGCAAATGCCTTGAGACCTCTTGGAGATTACGGCTCCAGTCACTGGCATCCGATCGAGATCGTGACGTGGCCACCCTGTGGCTGTCTTGTCGGTTGGCGGAAATTCTTGCCTCATGCCCGGGGTTTCAGGCGACCCGTGATCGAGTCATGCGCATAAGTATATGCTAGCATGTTTACGCAGTCTCTTGGTCAGTCTTTTGACAGTTCGGTAGTAAGCAGTTGCTGTAAAGAAGACCCCGCCAATCAAGGGCGCATGACAAGCACTGGTTGGTGGTCGTAATCAATCGTTGTACCTTGCTGATGAGGCCATTTCGCCTGCGATAGATTCCGTGTATGACGTGGCAGTCTCCAGCCGACGTAAGTGCTGTCCCCCCCCTATAGTCGTGCCTCGATGCGTTCACTGCTCTTGCAGGTCATATGGGGATCGGTGCACAGAGCCTGCAACGGTTCTCCCTACTGTTTTACGACCACAGCCCCGCAGTACAAGCGCTCGGTTAGTGAGGGACTGAAACAAAAAACTGTGATCGCGGAAGTTTTCGTCCTCTTGTGACAGAGACAGCCGTGCGAGATTGAATCCCGGTGCTCGCTTATAAGCAGAGTGCGACCAGGTTCCCCCCCCCCTCCCACCTTGCCTCCGTTTCGATTCGAAATGTGTTATCTGGCCATCCTTGCGTTAGCATTGTTCCCCACCCTCAATGCATTGTCGGTCCCCGGGATGCTGGACACGGGTCCAAACCCACTCGCGCCCGCTAACATACCATCAGATTCGATGAGGCCGGTCACGAACTTTCGTATTGTGAACCGGTACATCGCCCCAGACGGGTACAGCCGATCGTGAGCCGACATCTAGCATCGTTTCCTTTTTTTTTCCCCTGACGTCTTGCAGAGCAACTCTTGTCAATGGTGTACTTCCCGGCCCGTTGACCCAGGCCAACAAGGCAAGGATTCGGCCGGTACTGAGATCCACGGACTCACCCCTCTCTAGGGCGATCATTTCTCTATTCGAGTTTTCAATGAACTCACGGATGCTACTATGCCCCTGGCAACCAGCATCGTAAGCGATTAGATATCACCATTTCATGTGTTATGCTACATTCTCATGCGTCTTCCAAGCACTGGCACGGGATTTTCCAGCGGCGGTCCAACTGGGCTGACGGCGTCGCATATGTCACGCAGTGTCCGATCGGGCCGAACGAGGATTTTGAATACAGGTTCGATGTCACCGGCCAGAGTGGAACGTACTGGTACCACTCGCATTACTCAACTCAGTACTGTGACGGTCTCCGAGGCGCACTGGTTATCTATGATCCCGAGGACCCTCTACGACACTTGTACGACGTTGATGATGGTATGGTTCCGTCGTTCTTCTCTCCGCACTTGTATTGATCCCATCACTCTGGACAGCAAGCACGGTCATTACCATCTCAGAATGGTAAGCGAAATTCCCGCGTGGTAAAGCTTGTTCGCTGAGCTAGCTTTTAGGTATCACGTACCTTCTCTTATACTCAACCAAATTTTTGGACCGGTGATTTCGAATGCGACGTTGATCAATGGTCTCGGCCGCTATGCAGGTGGCCCGGAAACGCCGCTTGCGGTCGTCAACGTCCAAGAGGGACTACGATACCGGTTCCGGGTAGTTGCCACGTCCTGCGACGAATCATTCAATTTCACCATCGACGGTCATCGTATGACGATCATCGAGGCAGACGGCAATTTGGTGGTTCCTACGGAAGTGGATTGGCTGATCATCTATCCTGCTCAACGCTACTCCGTGGTTGTCGCAGCCGACCAGCCCGTTGGGAGTTATTGGATCCGTGCCTTGAGCAGCGAGCGCGACACGTTTGAGGGTGGTCAAAATTCGGCCATCTTGCGATACGACGGTGCTCCCGACGAGTATCCCACGTCGACACCCACCCCGAACGGAATCCCGTTCGACGAGACCCATCTCCACGCACTCCTCGATCCACGTGCGCCCGGAGGGGAGATCATGCACATTGACCTTGATCCCGGATTCAACCGCACAGACAGGTTCTTCATGTTCAACAACGTGTCTTTCGTCAACCCCTCTGTTCCCGTGCTTCTCCAGATCCTTAGCGGCGCAAGACATCCATCGCAATTTCTGCCACATGGGAGCGTTTATGTGCTTCCCTCGCACAAGACCATCGAACTGAGCTTCCCCAACCCTGCCGTGGCCCCGGGAGCTCCCGTACGTATCACAGCCGTGATGGTCCTGCACTGCGCTGACCCGGCCTGCCGTTTTAGCACCCTATCCATCTGCACGGTGTACGTCGCTCACCCTGCTTGTCTTTGTCTCTAACGACCGGTTGCGCCTTTCAGCATCCGTTTAGTGTTGTGAGGAGTGCGAACAGCACTGAGCTTAACCTCGTGAATCCCGTCCGGCGCGACGTCGTGTCCATTGGTAGCCTGGCGACGGACAATGTCACGATCCGTTTTTCGACGAACAATCCCGGTCCGTGGTTCCTCCATTGGTGAGCGTTCTTTTTTTTTTTTTTTTACGAGAGCGTGACTGATTGAACGTGAATTCAGCCACATTGATTGGCATCTCTTCCAGTACGTCGTTTCTGACGGGACCCGATGCTCGTCTATAATGTGCGCCTGATTTCCTTGACAACCCTCTAGTGGATTTGCTGCCGTAATGGCAGAAGCGCCGGGCTTGGCGGCGAAACAGGAAGGCAAGGTGGTACCAGGTAGGTCGCTCGTCGTGCGCACGCGACACATGCGTAGTAATGACGGTTTGAACCCCGCGTCGAACGCAGGGGAATGGTACCGGCTGTGCCGGGCGGACGACAGCCTGGACCAATCGTACCACGGGGTGCCCCTCGACTACTACTAGGTGGCGTCGCGCGGAGAGCATCCCACTTGTTCTTTTCGTGCAAGGGGGGCCGGTTGAAAAAGGCCAGGAAAGGCGCGGTGCAGTGAGTGGTACGTAGAGGGAATAGGGAAAATGTCGTCACTTCCATGACTACGAGGCACGCAGGTTTCATTTGTCTTCATATTTTCTCATCGTGCTCGACTCGGGTGGATGGACGTCCAGACACGAGACGAGTCCCGTGGAAGGCCGTCAACAACTTAATATATATGTATAGGCGGAATGGGGGTGATCACATGTTAGGATGAGCTAGTGTGGCCGGGTGAGCAACTATGACGAGAGCCTCTATTGGGGCATTCAAGGGCATAGGAACATGTGGAAGAAGAACGGTCTGAGGAATATTACTACTCGCATCGTCCTACAACCGACCTTTGTTTTTGTGAACGATGTTTGAAGCCCGGAGAGGTCGCGTACGCGGAACGCGGATAAGCCCGTCTCGCCAGTGAGTCTTGGGCATCACGAACGCGTTTGGTTCTGAACGTCGGTTCGAACCACACTTTTGTGAACCGAACCGAACCAAGAGTTCAACGTTCACATTCGTCCGCTCCCGAACTTGTCGTCCGCTCTCGTGCCACCCGATCATGTTTGACGGGTTGCATTCAAAGTTGCATGTCTGCCAATCTGGAGCTGTTGGCTCGAGTCGAGAATTCTCGACGACCTCGATCTGCGTGTGGCCGTCTCAGCATGCGCACACGGAACAGGCAGCCCAGTCGCTCGTGTCTCGGTCCGACAAACTGGGGCGGGGCGACGCTGGAGAGGCACGTGGAGTGGCTCGCATTGCAGGATACCCCGGGTCCGATTATCCCGAGCCAGAAAGTGCGGTCCAGCAAGGACTCATCCAGGATGTCACCGCCCGGTTCGGCAAAGACGGCGGCCAGACAACATCTGAAACTGCCTTTGGCGAGCGCGAGTCCGGTCCTGCGTCCGTCGACTGCACGGCAGCTGCTGCCACCAGAGGGAGACGGGATTTTTGTCATGGATGATGCGGATGGGGGGCTGGCCATCAAGCCGAGCACTGCATACTATGCAGGCAGACAGAGGCGAGGAAGTGCCTGATGCGGCACCCACTGGGAAAGTTGACTAATGTGTGGATAGCATGGACCTCAAGGCGATCACGTCAGAGCCGGAGAACGGGAGGAGGCAAGTACATGCAAAGACTCGAGGGCCGTGGTTCCTGTGTCAGCCCGAGTGCAGCAACGGCGACAACCAGCACTGCTCAAGGCTAGGGTCCGTCGCGGCAGCCCGGGCATGTGGCTGGACAACGTCTGCTATCTGACGATGTCCCAACACCACGTCGCATGCCCTCGGACTCTGTGGGGCCCCCAGAAGTCCGAGCCTCTTCTAGCGTTGGCACCGTCACCGGGCGATACAAGTGCGAGTATGCGACCTAGTGCGGGGCATTCAGGCAAAAGAGCGCGCCTGAGGGAGAGGGGGAGCCAGCAGGGGGAGCTGCATGGCAAGCGGAAAGCACGACAGAGAGGAGAGGAGCGACTGCAGAGAGGTCCTCGTTCCTTGTTTCTTTGATCGACGTTGCGCCGTGGGAATCCTCCGAGTCCGAGTCCGAAGTCCTCGGGAATTTCGACCGTCCTTCGACCCGACTCGGTTTGCTTCCATTCCGCAGGACTCGTCCAGGCTCGATAATAATGGCACAGGTGTGGACACACGCCACACTCCGGCAGCGGATCGCAGCAGCCCGCTGTTCTGCAGCATTCGTCCTCAGAGGCCCATTTCCCAAAGCGCGGTCGCTGTTCGGTTTCTGAACGTGCTCGCCACTGACGTCAGCTGTGCACCGGGCACGATTCCGTGGTCCGATCAGAAAGGAGGAGGGGCGAGTATGGACGAAGCCGACTTGGGGAGATCATCGCAACACGAACGGAGCGTCTTCGATCCTGGTTCGGGCGTCGTGGCAACCACGCTCGCTTCGACTTCGCATCGGGGCGAACCTCGCCGGGCTGGGTGGCCTCCCTTCCGTCTTGTTTTCGTGTCAGGCTGGGCATGACACCAAACGCGCCAGCACGCGTTCGTCCTCCGGGCCGAGCTGAGCAGCCTAGCATGGTAGGTTCCCTTTTTAATGCCCGTTTGTCACACTCGTGCAGTGGCCAGTGATGCGGTGATCGCGGACAATGCAGCATCGGACGCGTCGACCCCACAAAGCCACCACGCTGATCAATGTTCTGATAGGGTCTCCGCGGATTCCCCTGCTTATAATATCTCTCTGGCCATTCCGTTCGCCAGACAGCATGTTGCCCAGCAAGCGTGACTCGCTCTCCGCCCGAGCGTCCTGCGCCGACAACGGCAAGCGCGAGGCCAACGCGGCTCCCAAGAGGGACCTCCGGTTCTGGCTCATCTTCGCCTCGATGTGCATCTGCCTCTTTCTCTCTGCGCTCGAACTCTCGTCCGTCTCCACAGCGCTCCCTACCATCGCACACGACCTCCGCGGTTCCCAGTACGTCTGGGTCGGTTCTGCGTATGCCATTGCGTCGACGGCCTTCCTGCCGATCAGCGGCGGCCTCGCTCAGGCGTTTGGCCGGCGTCCCGCCATCTTGTTGACCATCAGTCTCTTTGGGCTTGGAAGTGGCATCTGCGGCGGTGCGAGCAGCATGAACATGCTCATCGCTGGTAGGGCCATACAGGGCTTGGGTGGAGGGGGCATTCAGTCTCTCACCGGCATTATCCTCGCCGATCTTGTCACCCTTCAAGAACGTGGTGTCTATGCAGGTTTATACGGCTTGTAAGACGCATTCCGTTGATCTGGTGGCCGTGTTTTATACCCGTCCTACCTAGCACATGGTGTCTCGCCGCATCGGCAGGCCCTGTTGTTGGGGGAACCCTTGCCTCACAGGGCCAATGGCGTTGGATTTTCTGTGCGTCCAACGCCGTTCATGCTCACAAAGCACAGCGTCTCAAAACTGACCAGATCTCAATCTCCCCATCTCGCTCATGGCCTGTCTCTCCGTCGTCCTCTTCCTCGATCTGCCCGTTCCTCCTGGCGACTACAAGGACAAGTTCAGACGCATAGACTGGATGTATGTCGGTTCGTCGGGTGTGTGCGACATCAACCTGATCAGTCCTTTTCCAACACAGCGGAAACATCTTTGTCATCGGAGGAGCCGTTTCGCTCTCGATTGCTTTGACATGGGGTGGTACTACTGCGCCATGGGACTCGGCCACGGTGCTCGTTCCGTCTGTCCTTGGGTTCTTTGGTCTCGTGAGTTTTGTCGTGTACGAGGTCACCCTTGCCAAACATCCGCTCGTATGCAACTTTGCTCTGCCTTTTTTTTTCGAGCGCACTCATGTTCTTGTATTCTAGGCACCGCTGGCGTTGATGACCAATGTAACCACTCTCAGCGGGTATGTGCCGCCACCGGTAACTGCCTCTTGTATCGACGCTTCTCTTCGTTAGATACGTCCAGTCGTTCTGCATCGCAGTCAACTCGTTAGCTATCGTCTGTAAGTCCACCACGGCGTCCGGTCCCCCCACCCTTTATCCGTCCCCACAGACTTCTTCCCGGTCTGGTTTCAGGCCTGCAAGGGTGTCTCGCCCATGGTATCTGGAATCTACACGCTCGGCATCTGTTCGTTCGCACCGACCGCCATCCTCGCGGGTCTGTCGGTGAAGATGACGGGCCGATACCGGCCGCAGATGTGGGTAGCCTGGCTCTTTGTGCTCCTCGCCATGGGTTTGCTGGGTGCGAGCGATGCCATGGAAGTGGGGATCGGAACGTCGATCGGGTATCTGATTCTACTCGGACTTGGTACAGGGTACGCCATCTTGTCTACGGCGTCAAACACACGGGATCCTGACAGTTCCGTTGATACCTTCGCGCCAGGGTGTTGTACGCGACGACCATGTATCCCATCCAGGCACCGCTGTCGGTCACCCAAAATGCACCTGCCCTCGCATGGATGTGGTTCCTCCGTTCGTTTGCTGGCGTAAGCCCCATTCCTTTTTCCAGAAAACATGCGGTCTCTCTTACGACAACTAGGTTTGGGGCATCACGATCGGCAGCACCGTGCTCCAAACCGAGCTCGAAAAGGCGTTTCCTACCTCGTTCCTTGTGTCCGCCGCGCCAGGAACCACAGCTCCGACGCTGTACACGCTCATTCCCGAGATCGCGACCTTGCCCGCGCATGTCGAGGAAGACGTCCGAGCGGCGTTTGGGCGCAGCCTGGCGACGCTATGGCAAGTCATGGCCGTCATCTGTGCGATCGGAGGCGTGGCGTCCTTGTTCATGAAACGCCTTGCGCTCAGCCGCACGCTCGATCCGAGTTGGGCGATCCGACGTGGGGAGGAGGATCGGAAGGACAAGGACGGGGAGGCGGACGGGGAAGGGGTAGCTCTGGATGGGATGGACGAGGGAACGCCGTGCTCGACGTTGACCTAGGTTGTTTGGGACTGTGTCGAGACTTTGCGACGACGATGGTCCCCGTTGTCGGATGTTATCGTAGGGACTGTTCTGGGACGAACTCGATACAGGGTTGGTACGATCGTCGAAAGGGACACAGGCGGGGGAAGGGGGGATACGATCGTACACGAGAAAACGGGATGCTGACGAACGAGGATGACGGTATATATGCTCGCTGGACGTCACTCGAACTGTCGTCACGGCAAGTCCAACCAATTTGGATCGACGTGGGCGTGTTCGAGGCCAGTTCTAGCCCGTGCAGCGTCCCGCTGGACGGTCGCGCCCTGGTGTCTACCACAACAGTTCGGAACTTTACTGTCTGCAACGCACTGGACGCGTTCGCGTTCGTGCGACCGAGACGTTGAGCGTATCCGAGGCTCCCCTCGGCGAGCCGACCTCGTGACTACCGCGACGCGTCTGTCGACAACGCGTCACGCCCGATCCGCCTAACTGCTGGCGCCACGTTTGGAGCGGGGAGAGACCGGCACGGGTGCCAGAGCGGGGGGGAAGAGTGCATCGATCGGACTGGGCGGGGGCGGAGGGCGACGCGACGGGCATGTGCATGATCTATGATCTAGAATACACGACCGGGCCGCGAGATGCGCACACGAGCACGGGCTGCGCATCCCGCTGAACAGGTCGGGCTCGTGTGAGCGCGCCGGGCGGGCACCGGGGCAAGTGCAACGCGGAGTGTCCACAGCGCTTTGAGCGGTGGGGCGACGACGACAACAACGACGGGGTGCGACCTACCTCGCGGACGACGTGCCCGGACGAGTGGATGGCTGGCAGGCGCGCACTAGCGACTATACCTAGGTGATTCGCGATCCGGGTCACCGCGAGGGTGGGGGATAGGGATACGGGCTACCGTATCGGAGAACGCCGAGACACCGTATGGACAGGACGGCGTTTGGAGGACTCGCGGGACGGTTTGGACGGCCCAGGAGGAAACGTGACCTGGTTTGCAAGTACGAGCAGCAGGCCGCTCGCTGCCTCGGCTAGCGCCACCCATTGGTGATTACCGACATTCCCGCCACTTGGCGAGCGGTTACAAGTTACTTACGACCAACATGGACGCGTCCGAACGCGCCGTCAGTCCGCATCTCCTGCTCGTCGCCGCTCGTGTCCACGCAGCCCTGAGCATCCTCCCCCATCTCGTCGGGCCAAAAGACGTCTGGCAACCCTGGATGAGACACAACCTGGCACGCGAATCGGTGAGCAGCCTCGTCGGACCACGTCTACGTTGAATCGCGACGTGATACCGTCTCAGCGGAACTCGCGAAAATCCCTGTTTGGGGGTCCCCAGCCTAAGCTTCTTGGCAGCCTGCGTCGGATGCTCCTCTATCACTACAGAACCGGCATGACCTCGGACACGTTGCGTTTCGAGGAGGTGCGCGCGGACGATCCCTTGGTGACCGATCCTGACTGTGTGGACATACATGGGCCGCTTCCGGATCTCGAGGAAGACGATCTCTGGTGGAAAGAGTTGCCACCGAATGGTATGTTCCTCAATCCAGATCGTGTTCCTTTCTCAGCGCAAGTTCCTTTGGACAGTGTCTTTGAGAGTTCCCGATCAGCCCAAACCTGCAAGTGAGGATCTGAGTATGGAAGGTGAATGGATATGCAATGCAGTTGGTGGAGATGTTGAACCTGATCACCATGACAGTGGATCAGAACCAGGACCAGGACCAGGACCAGGAATCATCCACAAATGTCAGTTCAAACACAAGGGCAAAGAGGAAAAAGGCACTCGCTCAGCTCCAAGGGCAGCATGCATCCAAGGTGTGCCATTAAAAGCAAATAGGCATTGTTGGGTGCTAAATTTGCTTCAGGTTTGTGATGCATGCAAATTCCATGGCCTTCAGTGCATGTGGCCTGCTTCCAATCCATTGGCCTTCAAACATGCATGCAAAAGGTGTGCATCACACAAGCTAAGGTGCACAGTTGCAGGTGAGTGATGAGTAGCCTTTTTCTTCCTGTGTTATGTGGTTGAAGAAGTGGTCAGGAAAAGTGATTCGACATACACAAGGCAAGAAAGCCATTTCTAAACAGTCTACACCAGAAAGTATGGATGATGAGCCAAAATACAATGTTGCTGAGATGAATGATCGTATTATGCACTTGGAGAAGCTCCAACATGCTATGAAAGAAGGGGTGCAGAAGACTTTAAACAGGATTGCAAACTTGGAACTTCAGGTGGCAAAGATGGGGAGGAATAACAGGTTTTGAGCTATCAATATAGTTTTTTTGCATTGATGTAGCTCTGTTTCATTGATTGGTTTACTGGAGATCATGTTCTCATTTGGAGTATTCCAAACACTCTATTCCAAGTATTTTGAACACTCTGAATGTACAGCCCAAACAGAATCATCTCCTTGAAGTAGAATATCTATATATGTAGTTGTTAGAGACTGCAACATTACTTCACTGAAGTGCATGTTTTGACATACACTTTCTTTTCTTAGTTGTTTCTGAGATTTTTTTTCCTTTTTAGCTGTTCTTTTCTTTGGGCAATAGCTGAGGTGAGCATTTTATATCCTTTACTCTGTTACTACACCTAATGAGTGTAGCAGACATCCTTACCCTTTACCTAGGTGAATGCTGAACTTCTCCCTGCATGCAATGAGTCTAAAGGTCTGATCTGATCATTTTAAATCTGCTGCAGTTACATACAAGCGCACTACCATGCAATCAACCCCAAACGATTATTCACTATGAAGCACAACGACGTCATCGTCGCTACCATGCCTGATGTGCAGCGAGGATGGACAATGGCGAAAGCGAGCATGATAGCGTAGTCGAATCTCGGTCGCGCGACCATCCCGAGCGCGTCCTGTCACAAGCCGATACCGCCGTCCTCCTCGTCGGCGTCCGTCGACGCATCGTCCATGATCATCTGCACGCGCACCCTCGTGATGTCCTTGCACGCGCTCGCCAGGGTGTCTCGCCACCGTCGCCACAGCTCAAGCTCGCCAGCGCACCACGCCCTCCATGCGTCGCACGCGCGAGCCCCGTCGACGCACTCGAGCGCGAGGTCTTCCAGCTCGGTGAGCACCGTCGACCGACCAAACATCCGGGGCAGACAGATGAGCGCTTGGAGCACGAGCGCGACCGTGCGGCGCCCAACCGGACCGGAACACGCGCGTCCGCGGACAGCGAGATGCCGGACAGACGGCAGCAGGTAGAACAGCATGAACGCCGCGCCCGCGCTCGCGAACGCATGCCCGGTGATACGGAGGTGGCGCACGTGCGTGAGCGGCGCGGCGCCGCTCGCCTCGAGGCTCGCGAGCGTGACGAACTCGAGCCCGACGACGTGGCCTTGGAGCACAAGCGTGGTGAGGTTCGGGAAGGACGACACGATGTGGTGGAAGCATGCGGCCGAGACGACGAGCGAGCCATGGCGATGGACGGGCGCGGCCCACACGAGCGTGGTCAGGTTCAGTCCGGCACCCCACGGCAGGCTGGAAGCGCCGTACGCGATCACGACGTTGCTCATCGTGAGTCTCTCCAGCTGCGGGGCGTTTCTGCCGTCGAAAAAGCAGGCTCGGGACCAGGTCGCGCACACGTTTCCGTTCAGCGCAACGTGCCGCAAGGCGGGAAACTTGGAACCGCGCCCTGTCCATGTTTGGAGAACGAAATTGGAGAAGGTGCTGGATTCGGTAGCGTCAATGGTGATCGACTGGACCCTGTGAGATGCCGGTATAAGCACTCCGCCTTCCTGATCCGTCGGAGACAAGATGGACTGCAGCTGAGCGGTGAGCGCAACGATGGAATAGGGTCCTGACGCCGGGATAGGGTCTCGAAATGGCCACTGGTATACCGTGAGATGAATGGGAAAGGGTGCCGAATTGCGCAAGTGTTGCTTCAATATGTGGATCGGTTGAGCGGGAGTGAGATGAACGTATCGCCAAAGCATGGGACAAGCAAACACGATGCTTCGCCACCTTCGCGAAACCCTCGCGAGATTCCTTGGAGGAGTCAACGGCCACCCGCCAGAGGCAGCACGTCTGCGTCGGAATCCTGATGAGGACGATTCTGACGTGATCACGTCATCAAAAATCATAATAAGAAGCTCCTCGAGGAGGCTCGAAATGGGGCTGCTGGCGGCATTCAGCGGGGGCGACGGGCTAGTTGACGACCGTGAACGGTGGAATACGATATCGACAACTGGTATCTCGCCAACCGAAAATCTCTTGGCCGGGCTGCGAGAGACGTTTGTCTACCGGAGCTATTGCGAACAAGAAAGGGAACTGACTGGAGGGGGACCCGTTCTATACTATGCTTGTCCACTTCCTTGGAGCCAATTACACCGGTCCACGTGATGCGAGTTGCACGACCCATGGATGAAAAGTCTCGAGGTGAAGACTTGTGATTGCGTTTGGCGTTTTTATCGTTCGTCCTTTTGGCGTCGAAAGTAGTGGGTGTCAAGACAAGACGCGGTCAAACGGGGAAAACGCTGGGTCAGCGACCCAGGGACCGCTTCCCCCCGCCTGTTGGTGCCAGTCCATCACGGTTATGTTACGACGCGAGCGACTAGCGAGACGGGATTCCCGCCACGTTTTTCATGTGGGCGGCACCCACTCGGGATGTGCCCTGCGAAAAGTGCAACGAGCAACTTGTCTGCGGCGTGGAGGCGAGACGTAAAAGCGGCCAGTGGATCGCGGGGATGATGATGGTTGATTACGAAGGGGGTTGAGACGCCCGATTACACGACCCAGTCTCGTGCGCACTATCGTATCGATGCACTCGAGGCTGGCCGCTGGTAGTCGCAGTGATTCACGTTTTGCGCCTCACAGTACACGGCGACCTGTCCGTCCATGGGCAAGACGCCTTGTGGGAGCAGGTGGGTCATGGCTGGACGTGATTAATTGATTCATGCTGGCCAACAGGATTCAGACCACTGGCAAGCGCGATGCACGTGCAAAGAACCCCGCCAAACGCAGGGCCCAGGAGGTGCACCAAAACGTTGACACGGATCCCTGCAGGCTCAGGCTCGCATCGCAGAGTCATCACACATTATTCAGTGATCTTCTGGGTGATCCGGCAGCGAGCGTGCGGCGCCGGTCGACCTTCTGAGTACGATTTTTTCGCGGTCCGCATTTCACCTCAAGTTCCGCATGCAGGTACACGAGAAATGTAGCTCTGATCATGACCACAGAGTATGTTGCATGCCGTCGGCATGAATGAAGCGTCAGATTTGAACCACCAAATGCCTATGTTCCCGCACACCCTCGGAACAAGCGGAACAACACTATTTTTAAGCCCTCCGGCCGCGACTGATCATCTTGATGAGCACGCATAAAGCACTGGGTGGGAAAGCCAGATGAACAAAGGCTCGGAGGGAATTCGTTTTCATTGAACACGACCTTCACAGTTTTGCCGCTGTGCTCGTGCGCAGCTGCTAGCACCGTCACACCTGCACAGGCTGCTCTCGGAGCCCACTGCCGACCTCTGTAATCTTACAGGTTATATACGATATATCCGACCAATTCAAATAGCCCGATAGTCCCAAGGTGACCGTTCGTCTTGGTAAGTACCGTAAGTCCGCCCATTGGTAGGTCCTGACTGACACCTTCTAGGTTGCGTCTTTTGTCTCCCGCGTCGACCCGGGGGTGAGCTGACGGGCTTGATTGAAAATTTCCCGGGCGTCACGCGTCATAGATGGTCTAGATACGTTCGCGGTTTTGCGTTCATACCATTGATACCGACTTGTCTCACAGCGGTCCGAGTCGTAGTATGCACCACTCGTTTCACCACACACGTGGCTCCCTTGCCCCTCAAGTGTCAATCTGTGTTGGCGCCCTCGTTCTGTCGACATGCTCGTTCTCTCTACATCCTGAATAATCTGAGGTGCTGTGGCAACCTCCTGGTAATACTTCCGACTTCTCCAGCTCGTCTGGGGCACCATCACCTGGTAGGACCCTTTATCTGTCTGTCCAAACTATCAACATTCTGACAGTTTGGCACCTTCACACACTTGTTATCAATGATATCGGCATCATTCAATACTGCTATCACCGTCGGCACCTCAAAGGCCGTCTCGCCCTGCCCAACCGGAGCCACTCCAGGTACGTTCTCGGCTGTTTCGTACTATAAGCGCGCGTACTCATGTTCTGACGTGTTATGCGATGTTTTAGGCCAATCCTGTTAACATTCGTCGCCATGAGACGATGCCGAGCAACACTGATGGATGCGCAGCAAGAAAAACATCATGTCGGAATAGTGTGGTCTTGGCTGGGCTGTTGCTTGGCGCATGGTTTCGAGGATGGGCCATGAGGCTACCCCCACTTGATCGCCTGCTTATCTAAAGTGTATGAATATATTATGTCGAGGGAATATACTCTAGTAGTATCGCTTGTTCTGACCAGCAATCAAGCTCTTGGATACTACACGACAGCAAGATAAGATCCCACCACACCGCAGTCTGTGTATACTGAAACCTACCCGCAGGCTGCGGTCCCGGGCTTTGTAATATATTGCAAACCACAAGAAAATCGAACTGCAACCAAACGTCCGCAGTGCTGTAAATCTCATGTCGAGCGCCATGCGTAGTTCTGGGTAATAACACGTTATTGACTGCCGGGTCGTTGCGTTAGCAGACACGTGCCTGCGCACTGTGCGAAAAGTAAGTGCCACCAAGTATGGCAATTCAAACGCTTGGCCTCGCTGGGAGTCTCGACGGGGACACGAACACGCCGACAACACGTTCTAGTGTGACTCTGATTGCCGGCCATCCGAAGAAAATGAGACACTCACTCATCTCTCTTCAGAATGACGTACCACCGCTGTGTACGGCATCGATGGGCTGCCCGTGCGTTTTCCTGAGACTCGCATAGTACTGACCTGGGTGTGTCCTTGGATCCCCTCCGCTGTCTTCTCCATCACTGTGGCTTGGAACGACGCTGGGATCACAATTCTTCCCGGGCCGCGAGGCGCAGTTCGACCCACGTGCAAACTTCAGACGTCAACATGGACGTGGACAACGTGCCGCTACCTTCTACTTCCCTCGGCTGGGTATGCCTCAGTGACAATATCGGTTTTTTTGCGCTTTCTCAGCACCAATTGCAGTGTACATAAGAGAAAGGAAGGATCTTTGTTGTTCACCTTTCATCACGCGTAACGGAAATGAGTATGGGACGTGGTGGCTGATTGGCATGATGGGCACTGGCACGGTGCGTGACATATACCCTATAAGGGGGTGGAATAACAGATAGTAGATTATGGATCGTTGAAGCTGACTAGAATGTCTCATCTCGTGTGAGTGATCTTGTCGGTGCGATGTTCCTGGGCGAGTTGTGGGCAGCCCGTGGAAAATTTAACGGTTGCTTGCTCAGGTCAGACATACCGGTGAAACCTCTGACAAGTCACCAAGGCCTGTCCTGAGGGTACAAAAGCATTTTCGCGCGTAAGCTGTGACAAATTCCGTACCCTCCCATGCTACCCACAATTTTCTCCTGGATCGTTCGTAGCAGCCATGCATACCTCACCAGAATATTCTCCCATGGAAACGCCTTTCCTTCCTTCTCGTCGCCCACTTCTATCTGCTCTGCCGGGCCTCCCCCACCCTTGGAAGCAGATTCTCTTCCGGTTGCCTGCCATGATCGCCAGATTGACAGCGTAATATTCGACCTCGGCGATGTGTTGTTCACATGGTCAGCCGACACGGGCACTTCCATCTCTCCCAAAACTCTCAGGAGCATCCTACGCTCCGCTTCTTGGTTTGAGTACGAGAAGGGCAACCTCGACGAAGAGGAGGCCTATGGTCTTGTCGCCACAGAATTCTCTCTAGATCCCTCTGACGTGGCCGCCGCGTTCCGTGCGGCCCGTGACTCTCTTCAATGCAATCCTTCGATGGTCTCTCTGCTCCGCGGGCTCAAGAGGAACAGCAACATCCGGCTGTTCGCAATGTCCAATATCTCTTTGCCAGATTGGGAAGTTCTTCGCCACAAAGGTCGGCCAGAGGACTGGGCTCTCTTTGAGCACGTCTTCACGTCTGCTGCCGCACGCGAGCGGAAGCCGAACCTCGGCTACTTCCGTCACGTGCTGGAAGCCACCGGCGTTGACCCTCGCCGCACTGCTTTCGTTGACGACAAGCTGGAGAACGTGGTATCCGCGCGGTCCCTTGGCTTGAAAGGAATCCTATTCACGTCGTTTGATGAGGTCGCTCGAGAGCTGGGGACGTTTGTGCGGAACCCGATCGCAGACGGGAAGCGATATCTACGCAGTCACGCTAAGCAAATGAAGTCGATCACCGATACAGACGTCGTTTTGGAAGAGAATTTCGGGCAACTGCTCATACTCGAAGCTACTGGAGATCCAAGCCTTGTGGACTATATCAAGTATCCGCGACTGAGCAATTTCTTTAAATGTATGGCCTTGTGTCCGCCTCGCAGAAAGCAGAGTCTGATCATTTGCATTAGCGGGAGGCGTTCTTACTTCGGCTGCTTTTCCTTACGACTTAGATACGACGTCCATCGCATGCACAGTGTCAGATCATCTTTCGCCAGAATTGAAGAATGACATTATGGACGAAATTCTGACATTCAAAAATAAGGATGGGATCGTCCAGACGTACTTTGATGTTAAGCGTTCCCGAATTGGTGCGTGTTCGAACCTGTACCATGTACTGTGCCTACTCACCTTTCGGGGTATGCTAGATCCTATTGTGTGCGTCAACGTGCTCACCTTTTTCTACGCCAACGGTCGTGGTGAAGAGCTACAGGAGACCTTTGAATGGGTGTGCGCAGTTCTGAAGAACCGGGCGTACGCAGACGGAACGTATTACTACTATGGTCCTGACACCTTTTTTTACTTTCTCTCTCGCCTCCTCTCCGTGTCCGTCTACGCGCGTCAACGACTCGGGAAGCTCTTTGCGAGGCGCGTTGCGGAGCAATCTGGCTCCGAGGGGGACGCGCTCGCGCTCGCGATGCGCATCCACGCAGCGGCCTCGGTCGACGTGTGTAACCACCGAGACTACGAGCGGCTCGGGCGAATGCAAGAGGCGGATGGTTCGTGGCCTATGGGATGGATTTACAAGTACGGGATGACGGGCATGCTGATCGGGAACACGGGCTTGACAACAGCGCTCGCCGTGTCCGCCATACAAAGGTATAGGGAACTCGAACGTCGCCTACCCATGCTCGCCGACTAGCATCTTTCTCTGTTTCTCTGGTTTTTCATGATTGTTACTCTATTCGATAGTGCACCGTCGCGGTATGACGGGGTACTTCTACTATGTACCAAGAATGTAGTATTTTGACCTGGGTACTGTGCGATCACATGATCTGTACGAACAAAGGCTCGCGTCAGAACGCAAGCTCCCAAACGAACCACGTCTGAAGATGGCCACTGCACCGTCCAACACCATGTCTCCGGCGTCCCTGCTTTTCGCTTCTTCCCAAGTCAAGCAATTCTCCCACTTCTCGAAGCCCTACAAAAACGAAGCGTTTGTGCGCTTGCGCAACTCGACGCTTTGCCTCGTGACCCTCGTCTTGCTCACATATTTGTTGCCCATCCCGTCCTTGTGGACAGCTCTCAATGTCGTGCGTGGAGAAGGCAACATTGACGCAGTCTGGGTGGCCTGCGCTACCGGTACGCATGCACATCACCGAGTGAGACTCGACACTCACGTGGTCCCTATTCGTCTCCAACCAATGGCAGAGGTGGCACTATCTAGTCTGCTTGCACTCAATCTCATCCAGGCTGCCATCGCGATCCGATATCCACGATCACCATTTCCACCCTTGCCGTCGCCTTCCAAGAACGTGCTCACACCCCAAAGCCAAAAAAAGCGGCGAACGATCTTGTCTCCGGGCGTGAGTACGCCTTTTGTCGTTCGATGCGTCGTCCGTGCTGACGCTGGTGCTCGCGCTGGGCGTGGACACGTCGCGTTGATAGACGAGTCCGCAGGCACAACGGTCCTTTATGTCCTCGTCCTCGTACGTCGCCTCGCCCATGTCGACGCCTTCCCGGACGTTGCAGTATTCGATGCCTAGTACGCCGTCGCCGTTTGGTGCCTCCCTTGGCGCGTCGACCAGCTCCGCCCCGCCGACACCTTCACCTTCCCTTGCTGCATACCATGGAAAACACCTTCCTCCCCTCGGGCGTGCGTGTTTCTTTCCGCCTGTGATCGAACGGTCGGACGGTGCTGATTGAGGTCGTTTGTCTTTGGTGATAGGCGCTTTCAATGGCTCGACGCTCAGTCGCTTGGCGGGCGATTCGGATGACGAATCGTGATGGTGATGCCATGTCGCTGTTGTTACCTCATGCATGGATTTATCGCACGTATATACGTATTGAACGTTTTTCTTTTGTAGAACACATGGGGTCTTTGCATTGCTATCGCTTTTGCGTACTGTGCATTGGGCGCATTCCTCCGTTAACTTGCCCTTGCTTCAAGACAGGAACCGATGCTCAATCCACTCAGTGTTCTTTTAGTACTTGTGTTCTCCACGCAAGTAGTTGTGCGCTGGGGAGGCTGATTGTCGACTATCCCTGTCGTTCACTTGGGATGATGCTCTGGTACCAAGATGCCATGCCCTTGAGGGACCTAAACTCACGCGTGGTTAGCCGAACCACTCTACTCTCTTTTTTCCTCGTCGATGACCACTTCTCCAGACAGTGGAAACCATGTGGTATGTCGCCTTATGACAGGTTGCCAGTGGAGAGACAGCTCGCACACGAGACTCGGAAAATTTGAGGTCCCTGTGTGCGGAAACCAGGTTTTTCCGAGGGTGTGGTGACCACATTGCATCGCATGTTACGCGTCGGAGAGCCCGGAAGCTCCAGGTTAGCTCACTCCGTTTAACAGCGAGTCGGCCCGCATTCCGTGAAGCCGTTGTCCTCTCCATACCACAGAGCGCACAGCCTGGCGGTAGGCCATAGGCTATATAACCAACCGTGCGGATCATACTACAATGACGCGCGCGCGAGCCGACGGGACCTGTTTCAAAAAGGTGACGTATTCCAAGTTTGTTTCCTGTGGGCGCCTGGTCTTCAGGGGGGGCGCAATTCCACAAGGTCCCTGTGGATCAAACTTTGTGGGCTGTGGACATGCCCCGGTGTGTGCGCCACAGAATGGGCCCATGCGGTCGTGGATGGGCGCATGGCACCGGCTGTCGTGGGTGGCACGGATGTGAGTGCTCGCGCTATCAAATCTTGGTTCCAACGGTTACGCTGCTTGGCAGGGGCAAAGACCCTCGGGCTGTCTAAACTAGGGTTGACAGTTCTGCCCGCAATGCGCTAGGGACGGCAGCGCTGTCCTAACCGGCGCCCGTCCCGGTGGGTGACGCGATGGGAGGGCGTCGGCGGACGTTTCCACAGACTACCGAGACCGCGTTCGAGATGAGGGTGGGAATGCGAAGCCAAAAACCTGTGTTCTGTCCGTTTGGCTCTTTGTCAGGTGCCGCATCGTGTCCGCCAATGGCGTCTGTTGGTGGCGTCGATGGCTGAAAGACACACGTCGATGGGAAAGCCATGTGGCACGACCCGTGAGCACAGGATGGATGGTGTTCCCCTTGCGAACGCGGCGCACGCATACAGCACGGTCAGTCTCTCGTACACGCAATCAGCGTAATTGTTCCACCTGCCGAGAACACCGCAGGACTGTTACGGAACTGATGGGATGGGAGGGGGATGCTCCAGTCCCAGTCTCGACCGAATTCGAGCCGTCAGTGGGAAGAAAGGTGAGGTATCCTTGCCAACGTCCGTTGATAGACATGGGGAGTTTAAATCAGTGATGCGGCTGATCTCCTCTGTCGGAACACGAAGGCGGTTATGCCCAACGGCACACCTTCCCGTCGTGTGTGCAAGCCACACTATGGCCGCTTCTTGCTTCTCCGGGTAATCATTTCGTGCTCGTCGCGTGAGCCACATGCTAGTAATGATCTATTACGCTACATGGTTTTAGCGCGCGGTGACCAAGTCTTTAGAACATCAATTTAGGTGTGCACATCAACCCCCTTCCCTCTTGTACACCTCGCCCCCTAGTTCGATGGCACTATGATGGATGGACTATCCCTCAAGGACTATTGGGTGTCTCGCATCACCGCTTACAATGCTTGTGGGTTCGCAATATGCACGTTAGCTGTTTGCGGGGATGGTGTTGACAATGCTGACCGTTCAGACGCTGCGTTCGCCCTCCTGGTATGGGATTGGCTCTTATGTCTCGACGAAGAGATCAATTGGATATGGCCGTGCGTGTGATCCTCGAGTGCATGTCTTTTTTTCCATCCAACCCAACCCTCCTCCTTCCCCTTGTCCTTGCGTCATTCCGGCCACGATTACTTCAGTCAGTCCCGCACAGTGCTATTGAAATGGGTCTACCTCTTTTGCCGTTATGCTGGCTTTGGTTGTCAAATGTGCGTGCAAATCGGACCTGCGCGATTCCCCGTCATCTCTGACGTGCCAGCCTGAACAGACTCGACGTCCTGTTCGTTCGCCGAATGGAACGATATCTTCAGTTTCATGTGTCCACGTGTCGGCTGTGGCTCGCTTACCAGGGGGTCGCTGTCGAAGTATTCCTGGCGATCGTGGAGGGCTTACTGATGATCCGAGGTAACGTACCGTTTCCCTACTCCTCTCGCGCGGTCTGTGATAGCATGGCTCGTGTGACAGTGTATGCGCTGTGGGGTCGTAGTAAAAGCATAATCGTCCTTCTCGCTCTTTTCTTGGTCGTCGAAGTATCGTGTTCTGTCATCACCATCAGCGCCATTGCGGGAGATGCCTACTTCAATCAGCTATGTCTTTTTAACAAAACGCCCGCCATCTTTGTTCTTTTCAGGCAAGCTTCGGTCATGTTTACTCTATGGGAAGGATTGTCTTATCCAGGGTTGATCGTTAGCGTTGCCGCGCTGGTCACACAACTCTTTATCGCTGGGCTCATGCTTTACAAGCAACGTCGTCCTCGACGGTCCGCTCTAGCGACCATCGTGATAAGAGAGGGCAGCGTTGTGTCCTTCACGATCTGTGGTAATTTCTTTTCTTCCCCCCTGTATACTGTCCGTTCATGTCTTTTTCTTCTTCCTCCTCCTTTTCTGCCACGTGCGGGTCCAATTCTCGGGGGGTGTGAAAAGTATTGTTTATCATGGGGATCGTGTACCTGTTGCTCGATGTCGAGTACGGCGACGTCATCTTCTAGTATGTGCGTTCATCCCAATCTCGATTTCGGCACTGTTGATCGTCCCTCGCCGCCGCCTTTCCAGTTGGCTCATGTCGACACTCTCGGTGTGTGTGCGTGCGCGTGGTTCCTTTTCCTGCTTTGCTCGGCCGGGCTGACCCTGGCGGGGTTAGGGCTGCAGACTGGTTCTCAACGTGCGTCGCTTTTCGGTGGTGGACAGGAGGGAGTCGACGACGATCGACGAGGTATGCTTGACGTCGATATGTCTCATTGAACAAGATCCGGCTGTAGGGGGTCCGCCGTGAAGACGGTTGCACGGCGGGGAGCCACATTCCTTTTTGGAAGAAGGGAAACAACGGAGGGGGAGGGTACCAACGCATGACAAACCGAAATGACGACATCGCACACGCCAAGCGGGTACAAGCGCTGCACGTTCCGAGCGTGGAAGTTGGTGGCTGTCGGCCTTTGAACCACTGATCATGATTGCTATCCACATCATGCACCTTTTTTTTGGGGGTGGGGGGGGGACGCACCAGATCTTGACAGCCAATCTTGAGACGACGCGAGGGTGTTTGGAGGTTGGTGCATAGCGCGACTCGATTAAACGACGTTGTATGATACGGTAGGCCACATGCTTGTGTGTGCAGCGTGCGGGACGGGAAATGACGGGAAAAGGGGGACCAGAGGCGGTACAAGCATTCCACATATGGAGGGGGAGGATTATCGCAAAGCTGTCATGACGCTATGACCCTTCAGGGTCGTGAACGGTCCTCCAACGGGAGGGGTCAAGCACGTCGCAAAGGGGCGCTCGAGCCCAATAACGGACTGGGATTAGCGAAAGGGCTGAGCACATCCGTGACCCGGGGGACGACGCTCATTCAAATCAATATATTGTGCGCTTGTGCTGATTCGCGCACGGACTTTTTGTTGCAGTCTTCTCTCTTGTCCTAATCGTGTGCAGGCTTGGACGCGCGCCGGGCCGGGAGTTTCGAAACGGGGAGCGTCCTTTTTGTTCGTAAGGCTGTCGCGCCAACCTTATCTGCGGTGGCGTCGGGACAGTCCCCGATTCCGCCTTCCAGGCTCTGGACGAGTTTACGGCAAAGAGGGTAAAACGAATAGGATGTAGGTTATAGAAGAAACAGTCTTACGAGGACGGGGACCCGTAATCGATTCGTGTGCGGTTTCGAGACTCGTCGGTGGTCTCCGCCGAAAAGTGAGATGGTAGTCGCCGCGCCCGAAGAGCCCAGGGCTGCGCTAGAGGCGAAAGCACAGTATGCGTTGCGAACGTAGGCGCATGTCGTACGCTGGAGCTTTTTGGGGCAAGTCGCCCCCATGTTCCGGGTCGCCGGTTCCCCAGTCTCTGCAGTGACGGAAACCACGGAGGTGCCAACAGACAATCGAGACCACAACCTGGGCCGTTGAACACGAACCGGAGAGGGACACCGCGAACATTGCAAAGATCGTCCTCGACGACACCCGAGGGGCACGCGAGGGATATGGTTGGACCCACACACCCGCCCAACTAAGCTGAAGTCTAAAGACGATTGCCCACGTGACACCAAGCTCATTAAGTAAGCCAGTCCAAGAGCGCTCCCACAATGAAAATGAAAATGATCGTGAGAGCGAGCCGCTGAATTGCTGAGAAGACGATTGTCTGGAAGGCTCGGTGGAAGAGCTCCAGGTCCGCGAACGGGCCAGGTCCTTTCAACCCTTGTCGCTTCGAGCCGGGATGCGGGCGCCAATGAACGGGCGAGGCGGTGTTGACGACGGGGCCTTGTGCCAAGCGTGACGTGCATGACGGTGGAGGACGGCGACGTTGGGTCCTGTTGGCAAGCACTGCGGATTGCTGGCCGTTGCCGCGTGTAGGGGCACAGCTTTCTTCTTGAAAATAAAATAAAATAAAATAAACTGCTCGGGCGAGAGCTTGCGATTTAGGAGGCGTTGGAACATGCCGTAACGGAGTGGACAACGTGGGAACATCAATGTCAAATAATCCCAGTTCGGCAGGCCGACCCAAACGTCGTTTTCTACCTGGACGTGTGGGGGGGAAACATGAGTCTATGCTCGGGCCATTCGCGCTTTTTTCATTGATATATTTAAGCCCTGAGCGGCGCATTCGACACTAATTTCGCTTTGTTCTGAGAAGACGGGAGTTCGGTCGTCTTGTCAAATGTGCCGAAAATAGGTAATTGCTCGTCCCTGAGGTTTGTGTGTGACTGTCAGCGTCGCTTGCAAGGGTCGTTCTTTCTACAAGAGTCCACCATTCTGTGCCCTTCCAACCGGACGGTTGAGAGCGCATGCTCGCTGGGAACTGCTAGAAGATCGGTGCGTGTCGTCCCAATCGCTCCTCCATGCGCGAAAGGAGAAGATATACTGAGTCTCATATAGCACCAGGTCGAGGGCGCTGCATGAGCAAGGTAACTTTTAAATCTGAGCAATATTGGCAGCTTGGTGGGTACTTTGCAGGTGAGCGGCCCAAACCGGTTTCCCGTCTCTCTCTTGCTCTCTAAACGTTTTCCAAGCGGCTTCTTGGTGTGCCATAGTCTGGGACGCGGTGGTGAGATTGGACGATGAAGTCACTTACATTTGGCCGTACGTCGCCATGCTCTTTCCACACGGTTTTGCGCAGAACGTGATCCCTGCGGTTCGCTAGACTGCCACACACGGCCTGGGTTAAATGGATGTATTTTGTCGGGAACTACATGGGACTGGGCGTGCAGACGTGAATGCCAACTCAGATCTTTGGTAGGGCTGACCTGACCGTCCAAGTCTAGTACAGTGGTTGTGGTTCAGGTTGGCCACCCACTCATACCCGTGACCTCTCTCTTTTGCCAGTGGTTTCGGGGTTTCGAGATGGTGTCGTCCAACGTTCTCATGGTTCTCTTTGACTTTCTTTTGTTGATTCGAAGTGCGTACCCCTACATTCGCGTGCGTCCTTGCTGATGGTCCATCAGTCTATGCGCTATACGGACTGCGCACATGGAGTGCGCTGATCGCAACATGTGCCGTCCTATTGGAGTGTGGGGCTGCATTCTCATTCACGGCGATAGCCCTCTCTGGGGACGTGTACGATGCAAACTGCGTGCCAAACTCGTTGCCCAATTCGATCCTTTTCTCCATCATTGCCACCTCCATAGCGCAAACCACCCTCGTGTGGCTGTCGTACAATAAGCGACAGAACAGGGTCCGGAATAGGTGGTCCATCGCCTGCGTGACCATACGTGACGGTCTGATCGTGTTCGTATGTATGTCTGGTAAGCAAGGCAGCTCTCGCGTCTGTCTTTGATCCGACACGCTGAATCTTGCACGCGTGTGCGCACGCCAGTTTTTCTCGCGATCGTCGTCGTATGCGACATCTTTGATGGCCCGTTAACGTTAATGATGATCAAGTACGTGCCCCGTCGTGCGTCTCAGTCCACGCCTGTGTTGATCCATCCACGACAGCTGGCTTCCGATGATATTTACTGTTGCCGTACGTCGTCGTTTCCGTTCTCGAGCGTGTCCAGTGGCCCTTTTGGGCTGTTGTTCCTGGTGATGTCGTCTATCGCTCACGTCGTCCCACAGACGTGTCGCATCATTCTGAACCTGGAACGCCCACAACGGGTCGAGACTAGTTGTGTACTTTCGACGGACATTCCAGACTACGACGGAAGCTCGGATTCGTACCTACTTACCGACTTGTAATCTAATTAAGCACGCTCGTTCTGAAACACGGCAACGTGTTGGGTCGCACACATAACTTGGGAGTGTCGTCGTGTCCGTGTCACAGAACCAGTGCCGAGCAGATTCAAGTGGAAGTCGGCACACTTGTCGGTCCGCAAGAAGCGTTCTCGGACCTGGCGGTGGAGAGGGAACTACTGTGCAGAGAGATTCCGACCCCAATTCTTTCGGGGTGTCCTTGACTCGAAGCACTATTTTGGTGCTCGAAGCAAGAGTCGCTGAGACTCTTGTGGGCGGGCTTGTTCGCCTCCATTGATCAACTTACGCAAAACGTCCCGTTGTCGGTGTCATCAAACACGCTTGAACTTTTTCGGGAGGAGGGAAGTATCACGTGCGCCATATGTTGTGGCCAGGGCCAGCAAATCGCTTTGTCAACGGTGCCCAGTCAGCGAGATCCAGATCAGACATCTTCCTCCGCGGATATCGGATCCGAGTGAGCTTCGTGCCACTGAGCGAGTGGGGGCGCACGTTGTCTCGGGCGCGCGCCTTGTGTAACAGCGATCCGCCATGGACTGTTGATAGATGCAGGCCATAGATTCAGTACAAACCGCGGTCAGAAAAGATGTTGCTGGCCGTCTGCCAGGCCACCAAAGTAACACGTGAGCGCCTTCAGCTTGGTACCCATCCACTCCTCCTCGACTTCCACCCTCTCCGTCTCTGCTGATTCTGGGTCCAGCGACGATGGCTCCTCGTTCGTCAGCAACGCCGATATCTCGTCCAAACTCGCGTTTCGCGGCACATAATAGGCCACGTTTCGAGTGATTCTTCGTGTGAGATAGAAGAGATCGGCGCCAGGAACGGGTTTCATCTGTGCGAGGCTGAACTCGGGGTGATGGTCGGGAGAGGTGGAGTCGGTCTGTTCCCCAACGAGTTCGCCATCACCGTTTGCTTGGGATATGTAGCTTGGGCCTCCCCAGGGTGGACTGAGGAAGACGACGTCGATGGGGCGCGTTCCCGCGGGGCGAGACGCGTACGTGTGCGCAAACGTGATGTAATCCCCCAGGATGAATTCGATGCGATCCGCGACGCCGTAGATGCCCGCGTTGTGCCTCGCGAGCGCTAGTCGTACGGGAGAGATGTCTAGCGCGATCACTTGGGAAAAAGCGCGTGAGCGACGTGGGTGAGAGAAGGGGAAGGAACGGGCGTCAGCACACCGTGCTCGCACGTCTTGGCAAACGCGATCGCGTTCCCGCCAACGCCGCAAAAGGCGTCGAGGATCGTGTCGCACCGACATCGTTCTGCGATCTGGTCCGCGATCAGTTCTGGGGTGACGCTGTACCACCCTTCTTCGTCTAGCAAGCATCCCTCGTCGTACAGGGTAAAGTAGCGCTTTCGCTGGGAGAAATCTGTGGGGGACAGGTTGGCAAGAACGAACTTGAATCGATGAGAGGGTTAGCCATACACTTTTGCAGGTGCTCAGGGACCTCCGAGGCGGTTCTGTAGCGTGGTACGAGTCCTGTGGCATCGTACGCGCGCCGCTGTGGCCCGAGTAACTCGGTCTGAGGGAATCCGTTGGCGCTGCTCGTCGGCAAGGACGCAGTTGCGTTGGAGGACGCATCTGGAGTGGGCTCAAAGGCGTTTCTGGCAAAGTGAGACAGCCCTGATAAACCCTTGGATCGTTTGACCATACATACACTTGCTCGGATTATCGACGTCCTTGGTGCGGAGTTACAAAACGTCAGACACGACCACCACCACTGATTACCACCCAACGTCTATGCCTCGCCAGTTTGTGCGCTGCTGGATCGTAATGGCGACTGGTCGGATTCAGGTCTGGCTGAGAATGGTACGCGTCTGAGTCGACCTGCTCGGTTCGCTATCTAACATGGCCGGTTTCAGATCTCGTCAACGACGCGACGACGGGGTATAACAAGGCAGGGCTCGAGGATGGAATTATCGTCCCCCTTCGCTCTTCTCGAGCTCGACCGTCCCGCAAGTCTACCTTGATTCTCGGCGCACCCAAGATGCTCAGGCTCTCGTGGACGTTCCTGGTCCTCCTCTCTGTCCTCCGTTCGTTGGAGGCAGTCTCTCTCGCGCCTGGGCCTCGCTCTCGAGTCCGTACAGGGTTTGATGGTTCGGATTCTCCGGGCGTCATTGACGCTGCCGACGGTGAGCTCGAGATTGTGAACAGGGTGATCGCCCCCGATGGATTCCCTCGGAGGTGGGTTCGTGCTCTTGTCTGGTGTGTTCTGTTTTCGTGATGTCGGTTCCTAGTGCTACGTTGGCCGGTGGTACCTTTCCCGGTCCGATCATCAGGGCCCAAAAGGTTCCTGGTTCACTAGCGTTGGGTTGAGCTGACGGACGAAACATGCGACAACAGGGCCGTAATTTCTCGATCAACGTCATCAACAAGCTGAACGACCCAAACATGGAGTTGACGACTACGATCGTGAGTTTCTTTTGACGTCACCCACGAGTTTCGCCCCGACCGAGCCGTTCAGCATTGGCACGGCATATTCCAGAACGGATCCAACTGGGCCGACGGCGTTTCTTTCGTATCTCAGTGTCCGATTCAACCAGGCGAACACTTTGAATATCGATTCAACCCTCAACACCAAACTGGAACGTACTGGTATCACTCCCATCACGGATTGCAGTATTGCGATGGCCTCCGCGGACCGTTGATCATTTATGACCCTGACGACCCTCTTGCCGACATGTACGATTTTGATGATGGTTCGCCTCTCACTTTTACCTCTTTGACCGTCTCACGCTGTCGTTTAGAGAACACGATTATAACGCTTGCAGACTGGTGAGTTTGCATAGCACTCTAAAACGGCCATTACGTAAACCAACCATAGGTGGCATGTACCCACAAGGCAGATCCCACCACCCTTCACCCCGAATACGACCACCATCAATGGAAGAGGGCGCTATCCAGGGGGTCCACGGACACCACTTTCAGTTATTAATGTCGAGCAAGGCAAACGCTATCGCTTCCGCCTCATCGGCGCATCCTGTGATGCCTGGCACAACTTCACCATCGTTGACCATCGACTGACGATCATCGAGGTCGATGGCGTCGAGGTTGTTCCGGAGGACGTTGATTGGATCCAGATTCTCGCAGGGCAGCGTTACTCTGTGGTGGTCACTGCAAATCAACCAGTGAGCAACTACTGGGTGCATGCAGTGCCCAACCATGGTAACCCATCGGTGGCCGGTGGGATGAACTCGGCTATATTGCGGTACGACGGCGCGCCGAGCAGGGAGCCAACGAAGAGTCAGGGTCCGGTTTTGTTACACTTTGATGAGGACCGACTTCGTCCGCTCGTAAGCCACCCGGCCCCCGGCCCCTCTCAACTGGGTAATGCCGACGTTGTCCTGAACCTGGTACCTGGATTCGACAACGGTTTCAACGTCAATGGGGTTCGCTTCAAACCCCCTCCCACGCCGTTACTTCTTCAAATACTTAGCGGCGCTCGTCATCCGTCGGAATTGCTTCCCAGCGGTAGTGTTTATGAGCTTCCCAGAAATAAGGTCATCGAGATCAACATGCCCGCTAACGATCTCACGCCAGGGGGTGCCAGGGGTAGCCCGGTCAGTCATGGCCGACTCATCCATTCTTGTCGCTGATTGTGATCCATCATATGCACATCACAGCACGGAATTCATCTCCACGGCGTGAGTCATTCTCCATACACGCTGTGGTTGTGTTGAACGCAGCCGTAGCACAACTTCCACGTGGTCCGCACGTCCACGAACGGCACGCCCAATTTTGTCGACCCTCTCAGACGAGATACCATTTCGATGGGCTCGGAAGCCCAAAAGTCCAACATCACTTTTCGATTCGTCACGGACAATCCTGGCCCGTGGATCCTGCACTGGTAAGCAGCAGTTGACCAGTTTCGAGTTGCATGCTGATGTTTCTTTTCAGTCACATTGATTTCCACTTGTTCAAGTTCGTGATTTTGGCTCTTATTTATCTCTGTTCGCTGATGTGGATTTAGCGGGTTTGCTGTGGTGTTGGCAGAGGCTCCTGATACGGCTGCCATACAGCAGCACGGTGTCTTACCGAGTGCGTAACTGTTTGTGGGCAGCCTAGCTGGGCGCTGAACGATCGGTAACAGGTGCTTGGAGCGACCTCTGCCCCGCTAGGATCCGGGAGGTCACTGCCCACTTCAACGACACTGGCAGATTCAATCTCACCGCTTTTGGCGACGACGCTCCCAGCTCGGCTTCGTCCAACTCGAGCACGAGCGTGCCTTCCCCTACGAACGTCAGCACCATGCCGCCTACCCATAGCCCATAGCAGTATTTCTGGATTGTCCTGGGGCACTCCGCCTTTCCTTTTGTCTGTACCTTGGACGCTTATGCGCGCGACTTGTGTCTACCTTCCTCTAATGCGTCCTCTTTCTCTGAAGTGGTCTTGCCTTGCCACTTCTTATTATATGTCACTCCTAAATGGATTCCGGTGCTGGATCTCTGCATGACTCCATTCCAATCTTTACTTTATGTTTTCACTATACCGACCCTAGAGCATTTTGCAAGGCGTACAAGAACAATAGACTTTTCGCCCGATCGCTCGTGCATGGGTCGAGTACCATTGACCTGTGGCATCCCCTTTTTGTATGTTGTACGAGCGGGCTATGTCGTTCAAGGTCCCCGCCGTGACTCCGATCAATGCTGCCCTGGGACGCGAGGTGCCTCACGTTGGGAATCAGAAGGGCGTGATGAACCAGACCCTGGCTAAGCCTTACGTGTAAGGCTAACTCTCCCATGTCGCCTTGGAGCGGACCCGCCAAGGGCGTGGAGCTCAGTTGCGCATTATAGTCACCGGTGCGCGTGCCAGTGGTACTGCTCCCGCTGTGCGCTCCGCTCTGTGAAGCATGATGATCATGCCAGCCAGGCCGACCGGGTCGAGGTTTCGAGCTTTGAGGCCTATTTGTGTAACTCGGATCACCGGGTGTCGATAGAATCAGCGTCGAGTACTCGATTCGATGGTTTCCCCTCACATCACCGCGGGCTGCGCACCACCACTGTATCATGTCGTCATGGTCCGGAACTGTCCGAGAGCAGGCGAGGCGGGAGCGAATTGCGTGTCGCTGACGTACCAGGTGCCACTTAGTCGCGCCCGCGCCCGCGGTCGACGGACGGGCGATGGGCGTCGTTTAATTTAATTTTTGGGAGGGGACGTCATTCTGGCTGACGCGCTGGCTCCCGACAGCCGAGCGGATGGGTTCTCCGTTTCGTCTTTTCCAGCGGACGCGGTGGGTCTGCTGCAGCCAGAGCCGCCAGCGACTCCAGCGGGCCCGCTAGTCCCTGTTCGGCAAACAATGCATATCTGATTACGTACACACATCATATGTCGTATGACAGCTCAAAGTGCCTCGTTTCTCTCACGACGACGTCCACCGCGCGCTCCAGGAATATGCGAGTCTCGCTGATCCAGGCATGCACTGCCAATCTGTGAGGTTCCTGGTAGGCTGAATCAACGACTATTTTTTTGTTTTATCAGTGATCAGCCAAGTGCGCTCAAACTCGTTGATGCGCGTCCTGGCGCCGGCTAACACAGTTCGCTTGCGTCGAATTCTTGCGGCGGCCAGGAGGCAAATTTTCCGGCATAATCGGCTCAGCGCCGTCTCGCTGGCAGGCTTTTATGCCGCATTCGCCAACTCTATCCATTTCGGTCACCTTGTTTCGTTCCGGGATGAACGATCTTGCCCCCATTCCGTACAGAATCAGCCAAGCCGCTATGGCTGTATCCCATGGGGCGTGCGCCACCGTGCACGGCCTTGATCTTCTCGCGACGGGCGCTGCGATAACCAAAGAGTCTGCTGTGCGCGAATGTCTTGGGGCTTCTTGGGGACTGCGGGTCCTGTCGTCTCGAGATCGTGATGTGGCCGTCACTGTGTCGAATTGCAGAGAAAGACCGCGGGCGGACAGGCATGCGTGTTCACGAGCATGCCCGGGATTTCAAAGGACCCGTGATCCGAGTCATACGCATAGGTGCGTGCAGTTTACGCAGTCCCTTGGTCCGCCTTTCGACAGTCTGGTAAGCAGGTTGCTGTAAAGAGGACCCCCCCACCATATCAAGGGCGTATGACACACACCGGTTGATGGTCGTAATGGTGCCTATTTCTGCTATCGATTGTTGTACCTCGCTAATGCGGCCATTTGGCCCGCGATGGGTGTGGCCACCCCCAGCCGACGTAAGTGCTGTCCCCTCCTCTTATAGTCGTACCTCTGTGCTTCCACTGCTCTTGTAGGTCGCCGGGAGATCAGTGCACGGAGCCAGCGGAGACAGTTCTCCGTACTGTTTCGTGACCGCGGCCCTGTGTTACAAGCGCGCAGTCAGCAAAGAACCGATAGAGAATTGTGACCGCGGAAAATTTGGCCCTCCTGGGACAGGAACAGCCGTGCGAGATTGAATTCCGGTGCTCGCTTATAAGCTGAGCACGACCGGGTTTCTCTCTCCCCTTGCCTTCCTTTCGATTCGAGATGTTTTATCTGGCCATCCTCGCGCTATCATTTTTCTATACATCCAATGCATTGTCGCTCCATGGAATGCTGGACACAGGTCCAGATTCACTCGCGCCTGCTGACATGCAATCAGATACGGTAGGGCCGGTCACGAACTTTCGTGTAGTGAACCAGTATATCGCCCCAGATGGGTTCAACCGGTCGTGAGTCGACACCTAGCCTCATTTCCTTTTTCTTTTCCCTCATGTCTTGCAGAGCAATTCTTGTCAATGGTGTACTCCCCGGCCCGTTGATTCAAGCCAACAAGGCAAGGATTCGGCCGGTACCTGAGATCCATGTACTCACCCCTCTCTAGGGCGATCATTTCGCTATTCGAGTTTTCAACGAACTCACGGATCCTACTATGCCTCTGTTAACCAGCATCGTAAGCAATTCTATACCGTTCGTTTCGTACGTTCTCATGCATCTCCCGAAGCACTGGCACGGAATTTTCCAGCGACGATCCAACTGGGCTGACGGTGTTGCATATGTCACACAGTGCCCGATTGCCCAGGGCGAAGACTTTGAGTACAGGTTCAATGTCACCGGCCAGAGTGGAACGTACTGGTACCACTCGCATCTTGGAAATCAGTATTGTGACGGTCTCCGAGGAGCGTTGGTCATCTATGATCCCGAAGATCCTCTACGGCACTTGTACGACGTTGATAATTGTATGGTTCCATCGATCTTCTGTCCGCACTTTTGTTGATCCCATCACTCTGAACAGCAAGCACGGTCATCGTCGTCTCAGAATGGTGAGCGAAATTCCCTTGTGGTAAAGCTTATTCGCTGAGCTAGCTTCAGGTATCATCTAGTTTCTCCTATACTCAGCCAAATCCTCTTTGCACCAGTAAATTCGAATGCAACGTTGATCAATGGTCTCGGTCGCTACGTAGGTGGCCCGCAATCACCACTCGCGGTGGTCAACGTCACTGAGGGACTACGATACCGATTCCGGGTAGTCGCCACGTCCTGCGATGACTCATTCAATTTCACCATTGACGGTCATCGGATGACCATTATTGAGGCAGACGGCAATTTGGTGGTTCCTACGGAAGTGGATTGGTTTATCATCTATCCTGCTCAACGGTATTCTGTGGTTGTGGCAGCCAACCAGCCTGTTGGGAACTATTGGATCCGCGCTCTGAGCGATAATCGTCCCACGTTTGACAATAATCAAAATTTGGGCATCTTGCGATACTATGGTGCTCCTGACCAAGACCCCACTTCGACACCTACCCCAAATGGAATCCCGTTCAGCGAGACCAATCTTCATGCACTCATCGATCCACGTGCTCCCGGAGGAGACGTCCTGCATATTGACCTTGATCCCTCATTCAACGGCACAGACGGGTTGTTCACGTTCAATAACGTATCCTTCATCAACCCCCCAGTTTCTGTACTTCTCCAGATCCTTAGCGGCGCAAGACATGCATCGCAATTTTTGCCAAACGGGAGTGTTTATGTGCTTCCCCCAAACAAGACTATAGAATTGAGCTTCCCTAATCCTGCTCCGGCTCCTGGAGGTCCCGTACGTACTATGGCCGTGATACTCTGCACTGTGCTGATCCAGCTTGCCGTTTTAGCACCCCATCCATCTGCACGGTGTGCGTGGATCATCCTGCTTATCTTTGTCTCTAACGACCCATTCGTCTTCCAGCATTCGTTTAGTGTTGTGAGAAGCGCGAGCAGCACTGAGCTCAACCTCGTGAATCCTGTTCGGCGCGACGTCGTGTCCATTGGTAGCCTGGCTACGGACAATGTCACGATCCGTTTTTCGACGAACAATCCTGGTCCATGGTTCCTCCATTGGTGAGCGATCCTTTTTATTATTATTATGAGAGCGTGGCTTATAGGACGATTCAGCCACATTGATTGGCATCTCTTCCAGTGCGTCTTTTCTGATGGGACCCGATGATCGTACGTGCGCCTGATTTCCTTGGCAATCATCTAGTGGATTTGCTGTTGTGATGGCGGAAGCGCCGGGCATAGCGGCGGTACAGGAAGGAAAGGTGATACCAGGTAGGTCGTCGCGCGAGCACAGAAGACATGGTGGTGATTGATCATTTTATTTGAACCCGCGTCTACGCAGCGGAATGGTACCGACTATGCCTGCCAGAAAACAAGCTGGATCAATCGTACCATGGGGTACCCCTCGGTTTATACTAGGTGGCATCGCGCAGAGTGTGACTCACTCTTGCGTTGGAGGGAGGAAAGCAAAGAAAGACGCAGTGCCGTGGTACGATGGGGGGGAAGGGAAGATGTCACTCGAATGACTACAATGCACAAATGTAGTTTTGTTTGTTCGTCTTTTTTTGATTTCCGTCGGTTTTCGATCATGCTTAGCTCGGGTGGATGGACGTTCAGATACGAGTTAATCCCCGTGAAGGACGTTAGTAACTTAATATACGTATAGGCGGAATGATGATGGTTTTACGATGAGCTCGTGGGGCCGGGTTAGGCAATCGTGAAGGCATTGATAAGAGGAGAATACGCCTCGATTGGGCGTTGGGCATGGGAACACGATGGAAGAAGAACGGTCCAAGGAAGATGACCACTCGAGAGTGTCGCGGACGTGGAACGCAGGCGAGCTCATCTCGCCAACGAGTCTTGCGCAACGATCCACGTCCTGACCTCCCCCCCCCCTCCCCCCCTTCCCCCAGCCGAAGAACCCTTCGCTCGCACTCTCGGACGCGCGGACGCGCCTCCGAGCGAGCGGCTTGTGCCCGAGGTCGGCTGAATAGAATCTCCGGGAAGGCAAGGGACGGGCGTCGACATCACCTCAGGCGAGCCACCAACCCCGCTGTCTTATTTCTTGTCCGATTCCAGATCTAGATCTGAAAAAGGCACCGGAACCTTGGGCAGAGGGGCAGGGGGCGCGGAGCGTGTGCGCTGATCGGCGGCGGCGAGAGAAAGACGACGTGGAAGAAGGAACAGAACACGGTGTCATGATGGCGGCGTTTGCGGGATCTGTGAACGTCGTTCGGGGCCCGCCTTTTTCACCCGCCTCCCCCCTGTCGCGGTGCTATTGATGGTGTTCTGTTCCGTGGAACGCTGTGATGGCGTATGGAAAAAAAAAGGGGGGAGGAGGGGTGGCGTTCCCGAGACGGCATGTACCAAAGAAAGTGCGCACAGGTCGTTCCTTGTTTGCAGAACGGCTTTCGGGCGTGCCAGCATCGAGCGAGCGACTTGGGTGGCGTTCCTGAAAAGAAAGATGTCCGGTCGAGGTACACGGCGTTTCAGATGGATACATGCCAGCCGCTTCAATGTGGAGCCTCCGGCTCCGGAAGCCCCAAGCAAACCGCATTAACCCCGCTTTCTCGTCGCGCCCGCTCTATACCCAAGACCTATAGTGAGCATCGTCGGTCGGCGGAACTGTCCCGCCCACACGCAATCTTTTTTTTTCTTCGTTGTCGTCGTCGTATCACAGAGTGATGGCCGACGTCAAAGCAAACGGCAGTGATCGATAGGCGGTCGTCACGCAGAACGCCGGACGCCCCACTCACCCGCATTCTGGAGTACCTTGAAATGGCGGAGTGGAATCGTTTTGTTTGACAGGTCATGCCCCCCGTGAATGCGGTGTCGCCGTGTGTGAGGGGCTCCACCTGGGCAACTTGTGACCGTCGACCGGCGAACTGACAAGTCGACGTGGCGAGTGAAACGGGCCGGAAAGCGAGAAGCACCGAGCTGGACACCTTGTTTGGAATCGCTGTTGGGCATAGCATGCAGGGCAATGCTCCGGGAAAGAGGGTTACGGGGTACGGCTTTGGAAGAGGGTATGCAGATTTTAGATGCGTCATGGAGGAGTGTGTGTGAGGCAAGGCTTCGGGTCGGACGTACCGCAACGCGATGACCAATCAGACACCAGACGCCGACGGTGGCATGGAGAGAGCCGGGGACTTTGAAAGCCGAAGCACTGCAGTTCACAAGTCGGAATGAAAAACGTGAGGCCTGATCTTCATTACGGTACGCACTCCAGAAAACAATCGGCATCGGAGTATGGGTCAGCTCGCAGAGTGAAATGTTCACGGAACGCGTACGGGTGCCGCGAGGGCTGATCTGACCAAGAGTAGAACGTCTATTGTGGTGTTCGGAAATGGTACACCTACCGGTCTCTCAAGTGACAAAGGCAGAGTTCGCCGTGGAACTTTAATCAGTGTCTCCCTCCGACAGCGGTCTCCGCTCCGTATAGCGAACCATGTCCGGGAGTCACATACTACCGCCATCATGCACCGCATAATCTGCAATGGTGAGCACAAGTGGTAGAGTCGATGCCCCGAGCGCATCGGAAGACCATCATACCCAGTATTACAAACAGAACGGCGTAGAGCGTGGTCCGAGATCGGGGCCGACGCCAACAGGCTCGAGGAACGGAGCAGACCGTTCGATGCCCGCAAATTTGTTATGGAGAGCGCATGCAGTTAGTTAGTAGGAAAGGCACTCGCTGTCATAGTGGCAAGTAGCAGGGGCAAGTCACCGCTTCCCTGTTGCGTGTGGCTGGCACAGCCCCAGTAGAGTGAACGGGAGTGCAGACTCCCACTTGGTGAGTTTCCAACCTCAAGCTATCGGCGGCCGACACCAGGCACGACTCTAAGCCTGTCCGGATACTGGCTGTGTCGTGACGCACTGGACGCCCACCATCAGAACCACTCTGGAGTCACTAGTGAGGCCTAGGAACACCGGCCGTCCGGATTCACGGCCACAGGCACCTCAACTTGCAAACAACTCTTTGGACTTGACTTCAAGATTGGATGGCCTCCAACGCTTCGCGATGCGTCCCTCAAGATTCCATTCAACTAGTACGTGTTATCCCGACACAACGATTCGTTTCATTGAGGTATTAGGTGGTGTCAGCTCCTTCACTAAGGCCACTGCCAAAGGATGCAGTGTGATAAGCTGCCCAGCATCATGAACTGGGGTCCATGCGGTGTCTGTCGGGATAAAGTCCCCAAGCCACCAGGGCAAAGACATATTCATGCATCCCGGGCAATCAATGTACTGCTCTACGGACCTACAGCGTTCTTTATTCCAGAATATAAGAGTGAGCACACTGACCGATGACTTTCACAACCCTGACTTCAGTCAACCTCGCCTTCCTGTCGTCGCCGCTCAGTCTGTAGGGAGCGACAGGCGTTATTTATCTTTTAATGTATCCCCTCCTGATATCTATCTTTTCGTACCTTTCCATCGCCTATGCCGTGGCCATCGTGTCGCGTTCTAATTCCAATCCTCGCTATGCCGTCGGCCCCGTTACTAACTTAACAATTTCCAACGGGATGATCGCTCCAGATGGCTTTTTGCGCTCGTGAGTCGTCTTTAAACCGCCTGCGCTTCCATGTTCACCTTCCCCCAGTACGACGCTTGCAGGAGGTACCTTCCCTGGACCCTTAATCAAGGCATCTAAAGTGTGTTCGCTATCGAATGGTTCGCTCATTCGACTGACATTTAATCCAAGGGAGAAAGTTTCGCGCTCAACGTAATCAATGAACTGAGGGATCCAGAGATGTGGCTGAGCACCAGCGTGGTACGTACCAGAGAACTCTATCAGGAACAGCGGCATTCTCACTTCTTTCTAGCATTGGCACGGAATCTTTCAAAACGGTTCAAACTATGCTGATGGCACATCGTTTGTCACGCAATGTCCCATCGCGCAGAATAACTCCTTCCTCTATCGATTCGATGTCAAGAACCAAGCGGGGACGTTTTGGTATCACTCGCATTACTCGAGCCAAACTTGTGACGGGTTGAGGGGTGCTCTCGTAATATATGATCCTCACGATCCTTATCTTGATTTGTATGATGTGGACGATGGTGAGTAGATGTCCAGAGACTAAAGTACCCTTATTGAAAACATTTCATAGAAACAACTGTCATCACTCTTGCGGACTGGTATGTTTTTTTTCTGTTGTGTTCTCGATATGATTTTCATTCTTTCGTCAAGGTATCATATCGCCTCTCCAGTGCTGAACTATATCATTGGTGCCGGCGCTAATTCGACACTTATTAACGGACTCGGGCGCTACCCAGGCGGTCCTCGATCAGAGCTTGCCGTCGTCAGCGTCCAGTACGGAAAACGCTATCGCTTCCGCTTAGTCGGCATGACTTGTGATTCAAACTTCATTTTTTCCATCGATGGGCACAACTTGACTGTCATCGAGGCTGATGGAATTTTGACGGAACCACTGCTTGTGGATTCGCTACAAGTGTTCCCTGGGCAGCGTTACTCTGTTATTCTGAACGCCACGCAGCCGGTTGGTAATTACTGGATACGAGCACTGCCGAGTATTGCGAATTCAACCTTTGTCGACGGGCTCAATTCCGCCATTTTACGATATGATGGTGCACCAATCCAAGATCCAGCGGACGAGCATGTGCCAAGCGTCGTACCTCTCTTGGAGCAGAATCTTCACGCACTCATTAATCCAGGGGCACCCGGCATACCCGAGTATGGGAAAGCGGACATCAACATCAATATCACCGCAACCAACGTTGACGGTGCATTCTATATGAATGGCAATCGGTACCGGCCGCCAACCGTGCCTGTGTTACTGCAGATATTGAGCGGCGAGCAACAAGCAACCGATCTCATGCCTAACGGAAGTGTGATCGTCTTGGAACCCAACAAGGTCGTCGAGTTGACAATGGGAACCAGCGGCTTCGGTGGCCCTGTGAGTCGCCCCTTCATCGTTCCTGTGTGGTTGCTTACAGCTGTCTAGCATCCCATCCATCTGCATGGGGTTCGTTCACTGCCAAAAGGCTGTTCGCATGTCTGACTTGACTTACAGCATGCTTTTGATGTCATCCAAAGTGCGGGTCCCAACACGACCTTGAACTACAAGAACCCCGTCCGTCGTGACGTGACTTCAGCTGGCGTTCCAGGACAACAGATGGTCATCCGCTGGGTGACTGACAACCCTGGCCCATGGTTCCTGCACTGGTGCGGTCGTTCGTTATCTACGATGTACAGCCATCTTGACGTTCCCTATCCAGCCACATTGATTGGCATCTGGACGCGTAAGTGCGGCTGTTGCGTTGTGAGACCCTCTTCCTAAGCCATTCCTTAGTGGGTTTGCCGTCGTGATGGCCGAGGATCCCGCCGGAGTGCGCAATAAGCTTGGCATTATTCCTGGTAAGCGTCTTTATCAACTGCTTGGATCTGTCTTATTCGTCTCAATAGAATCATGGGACCAACTGTGTCCCAAGTTCTATTCATTATCCCCATCGCAACTGGGAGCTGTGAATGCCGAGCAACAGGCCGCTAATATCACCTCGCTTCTGATTCCGGGCTGACATGTTGGTCGCCTAGCATCATACTTGTCTTAACTCGTTTACCCTGGGCATTATTTATCGGATGGTCATGTCAGCATGTATTGAAAAAACGGAATAGCATTCAGTACCGGGATTGTGTGATGATACGACTGTCCAAGCCATCTTCTCAGACCTCAAACCTGTACTGACGACAAACTCCCCCCTAAGGTATCGCCGGGCTAAATGACCCTGTGGCCTCGTCGGTGCTTCCATAACAATCCTCACTACGCCAAGATTGTTGCGAAACCCCCTGGCGGCACAGTACAGGAAAGACAGCGCCACAACTCCTACCTGGGCCATCAGCGAGTGACATGTCCAAGTTCTCTACAACTGATCGGCGCTAATGCGCCTTCAGTTTCCTCAGCGTCTGCAGTACACAGTTCAGCGGGTAAATGTATGATACGGCGAGGTCAAGTTCCTGAACGAAGGTGGTCAGGTACTCACTGCCCAGCACACACTAAGCGAAACATAGCTTTCCTATACCCTCTGCCAGGTTGCTGTCATCCATCGTATCCTCTGCATGCTAGTTCGCACAGCTTGCGTGACATATGTTTCAGAGCGTCTGCGTTGCAGAGCGAACGAAACACCAGAAACTAGGCTTCTCTGCGTCATCTCTCTGAGAGATGATGTCAACGACGTCGTGCTCAGCTATGTCAGGAGTAGAGAAGATCAGAGGGTAGGAAGATTACGACTCTCCGATCTTGTTGCGTGAAGAAAGCGGAAATCGTTAGAGAATCAAGCGTCAAATAGTCGAGGTGTTTTTTGCGCCAGCGTGGCCACTCACCCCTACAGAAAGCATCCACTAGCTGTGCTGGAGCTCTTTGGTCTATAGCGGCGCTTATGATCCCAATCCTTTTGAGGTGTTAATGCTGTTCGTGTCAGGGAGTCCCGATCCCTCACTCCATCGATCTTCTCTAGGTGGCGATTGGTTCAAACCGAGTTTCAGATGTCCCAGCGCCGTCCGGTCAAACCACTGTCAGTTTCGGCTGACACATTTAGTCTGGAGCACGAACGTCGATGGTCCCAGACAAAATGAACGACCCCATCCCAGAACAACACTGGGCTATTTCTATGGCAAAGAAGACCTGCCCCGCGACCTGCGCTTGTGCTCTCTGCAGTAGATGCTCGGTATGTGGTGGATCGGTCGCCTTGAGTCCTGGCTCACATTTCGCTATCTTGTCATCAGGACACTAGTACTAAAGCAACTCCCACACGCACCATGCCCAGATCCCGTCCACGGAGGCACGTTCGCCGTTCGTTGCCCTCTACGAACAGTGTCATGGAAGTGCTGTACCCACCGTCACACCTGGGCTCTCCTCCCCCCTCTCTTGAACCGCCTTCATATTTCCCCGGAGATATCCACATTCCTGCTGCTCAAAGGGTTTGCAGAGAACACAACGGACGCGCGACCATTGGGAGAGAAGCGATGGTATCATCCAGCTACAACGACCCCTTACCCGAGGCCCCTTCACTGACGGGGGTCCCATCTCCGGGGGATCCTTCTGGAAGAAGCCCATCGGTGGAGCCCAATACCCCCGGCGTCGTTGGCTTGGGGATTAACATCTTGGAAGAGGTGGGACCACCCCCAGCGTATTCCCGCTTCGGCGACCGTCGCTCGTGTCTGCCCCTCACTTTGGAAGCGCTGGGACCGTATCCGCCGATCTCTATGCTGAACCCGCCATCACGATGAAAGGCGGAGAGACATAGATCGACTGTTCGGGACGACGCAAGACAATTTATATGGGTCACGGAAGGGATATCGTGTCCAAGGCGGCGTACGCACATCTTGAATTGATGTTACTTTAGCTTGTGTAGTTTTCCATATCCCGTTGCAACTTGAGCTTGTAACAGTGGGAGTGGCCGCGCCGAGACGACAAAATAGTGCCATATCTAGTCACGTGAATCACGTGCCTTACGACGCGTTGATTGACGTTATCCGGCTGATGCGTCATAAATCTTGCCAAAAAGCCACCACATCCAAGCCTGCTCCCAGCTGTGACTCAGAACAGCCGCGGGAGACAGACAGCCATGTTCCCGTACAAGTTTGCACCACACTCCCAGAAGAACGATAAGCACCAGAACGTCTTTGGTAATCCGCTCAGGAGATCAAATCTCGATGCCACGTCGGGCACGAACCTCGCCGAGAATGGCTCGAAAATGGTGTTTGATGGGGGTCTCTCCCACTCCCTATCGTCGCGCCGTGTGGAGCCGCACGCACATAGCGGTACGGCTTATCTGCACCATACACCAGACATCACAGACAGCAGGACGCCAATCACAGCGACGGTAAGTTTGATCGTCCGTGATTTCTCTCCCTTTGCGCGTTCTGAACGTATCGTGCTTCAGGGAGCATCTTTTCGGCCCAAGGAAGAACCCATTGGTCCGTACACGCGCATTGATACCATCGAGGATTCATGTCCGATAACTTGGTACGCATATACGCAGAAATCGGCCTGAATTCACGCGCGTTTGCGATGCGTGCCCCATCTTTAGGAGATCATTCCAAAGGATTCGTCAAGGCGGACATACAAGGAACGGACCTGGATTCGTCTGTATGCATAATCGAGCCCGAAGAGAATGCCATTAGTCAATTAATGGCTGGATGCACCAAATTACAGAAGAAGGAGACCCAGCAGGCGCGCATTCATGCCATGTTCGGCTTCTCATTCCCCAACTTTCTTTGTACAGCGCGAGTATATAGCGAGCTTAGAATCGCGGCTGGCAGCAAAGGATAGTGAGATTATTGCACTGGAAGCCGCATATAAGCAGGCGATAGGCAAACACCGGGACGTACTGGATAGAACCAAGAAGAAGTAAGGAATGGTGGTCTTCGAAGCTTTCTGACTGAACTACCTGGCAGCTACTCTGCGCTTAAATCCGAGTTGGACGACCTTAGGCTTTCCTCGCAGTCGACATTATCGATCGTATCCGAGGCGAAGGCTACTATGGAGAGTATAGTGCCTTTGCGAGACAGCGCACAGATCCGTCTCCGAGGTTCGTCCTCTCATCCAACCGTTCGTCTGCCATGCAGAGCGCTGGGTTTTTCGCCAGACCTTGAATCCATACTAGACGGCAACGGTCGGCTCATTTTGACCGCTGAAATCAGAGAAACAGTTCATGAGCTCCGCACCGAGCTTTCGAAGAGTAGGTCGGTGGTTAGTCGAGGGCAAGTTGCACCAACAGTCGTTTCTGCAGCACAACAGGTGGCAGATCTGCTTCGTGATAAACTTCACACCATGGCCACTGAGCTGGCAGAAGCGCGAGCTCGGGTCTCGGAATTGGAAGAGCTGATCACAGCAGATAGGAACCAATCCCAATCTACCACGCTTCAAATCCGTCAGTCGGGTAAGGGGGGGGTTATCCATTGTAGAAACAGAAGGCTGACGGCGATCGAGAAGCTGAAGAAATGACTAAACTCACGCGGTATTTGCAAGAACAAAAGCAAGAGTCGATACAAGCTGCGACGAAAGCCTGTGAAGTGGAACAGCAATGGATGCATGCGCAGACACGGTAGACCTGTGCACGCCTAAATCAGTGACTCGTCACTGATTCGGACATATGCGGTGAGATTACAGGAAGCGCAGTCCACGATAACATCAATGAAAGCAGAGTAAGGTCTTCCATTCCATTTCCTTGGATGTCACGAGTTGACCATAATGGCAAAGAATGTCCGAGCGTGAGGAATTCCACGAAGAACAAAGCGCAAAGCTCCGTACTCTTCGCCATACTGTTGATTTCCAAGAAGGAAATGTGAAGACTCTTGAAGCACGGTAACCGTATCATCCGCATCTAATACTTCTCTAATCTCCGACTAGGGTTCGGAAAGCAGAGGAAGACTTAGTCCAAGCTCTGAATCATAATCATGAGCTGCAGGGCTGCATTGATTCGGCCAAGGGCCTAGAGATGAACCTAACGCAACAGGCATCGCGGTTACTTTCAGATCGCGATGAAGCCAAGGAGAAACTGCAATCAATTGAACGCCAACTTACCGAGGTGCAAGCGTCCGAAAAGACCCTCTGCTCTGACATGGCAAAGATGACGACAGAACGGAACGCTCTTATCGACAAACTGAAATTGTTTGAAAAGGCCAAGGATGAATGTGAGATGTATCGCAAAAAGTAAGGGCCAAGCTTGTTGGAGTGCATACGCCCACTCACCGTCCTCAGGCACTCCGAGTGCCAGGTCTCCTTGAAGGTTAGAAACGTCTACTCCGGTATTTCTTCTGCCACCGCGTCCATAGGTCCTTCAGGAACGATTTGAAGATCAATGCGTGACATTGGCTGCGTCAAAGGAATCCATCTGCGAACTGCAGGTAAATATCCAGCTACCCTGTGCAAGCGTTACTGACACTGGAACAGGAGCGTCTTCACACAGTGGAACGTCAAGCAACCGTTGGGACCCATCTTCCAGGGAGTGTGTTAGCGATGCTAACCTTCCATTCAAGGAAACGTCGCACGAATCGAAACGCGAGATAACCCGCCTTCAAGAACAGAACGGGATGTTGAAGGCCAGACTTGACGGTGCAGACAAGGAGATTAAAGACAAGACCGTGTCGTTACGGACCCTTGAGATGGAGTTTTCTCATAAGGAAGGAGCGTTCCAAGCCCTGCTAGAAACAGAAAAGTCAAGCAAGATTGCGGCACTTGACCAAGTGCAAGAAGCGACCGATAAGGTCAAGTCACTTCTCACGGAGCTTACTGAGAAAGACCATCAGGGCCAGGAGATGGCTAAACGACTCGCTGCGGCTGAACTTCCGTGCGGTGAACGCGAGCGAGAAGTGACAACCCTGAAGGTGCGCATCGCCGAGTTAGAAGCGACGGAAAAGCGGTTATCAGACCGAGCTGTGACCATTTCACATCGATACGAGAACAACGACTTGGTGAATTCCAATCCCAACTTCCCCGTTGGCTGTGCGATGACGGCACCAACAGAACGACGATGAAAGAGCTTTGGTTGCTCTGTTGATGCAAAAAGCCCGAAATATACACGATCGGGAGATGGTGGAGAAATGCAACGCAATAAAACTGGTATGTCCCAGGCTATCTGGATGGCACAGCCGTCGTTTATTCAACTGTTGCAGCGTGACAACCTTAATAAACAACACGAGGCAAGGATTGCACAGCTGGAACATATCCTGACTCGCCGGCTCTACAATGAGGTGAGCGAAAGCCGGTTCGGTGTTCTCGCTAACCCGAATACGCAAACTGCAAGTCGTGCTCGGCATCCACAAAAGGCCCTGACGAACAAAGTAACTCAATGGCCATCGATGCCACAAAGCCGCAGCCGCACAGACTACCTACCGATCATCAGCCGGGGACCCGCGGCGCTGGACACGAGGGCCTCTTGACCACTGAATCCCATGGAACTACGGACGGGGCGTCCGTGAATCCTTGTCTCTCCGGCCCTTCGACTTGGTCGACGACTGGACACGCCACCTTTTCCACACTTTGTAGAGAAGACACCGACGACATCGCAAGCTTCGAAGATGAACGACCGCCCGTGGCGACGGGGAAACGCGTTCTGTTTTCCGACGAGGTTGAGGACGAGGTCTCACGGCCTGCACGGCGAGTGGGTGGCAATCTCTTGTTCTCTTTCTTGTCGCGTTCGCGCGTCTGGGCAGCATTGACCCGCCGCGGTTCTGCGCGTCTTCTTTCTTGGCGTCTCTCGCGCCGGCTTTCCCTCGTTCCTTGTGCATAGAAGAAGCACGTCGAGAGAACCGGCGTCGGCGCCGGCCATGTTCCGTCTTTCTTTCTCTCTCTTTTTTCCCCCTTCTTTTTGTCTCTTCACCTTGACCTGCCCTTCTCGACGGGTACGCGTTTCTTGACCCTCCGAGCCCTTTTTTTTTATTATCGACAGGCGACGACAACGATGACGACGGGTACGGGTGGCCACAAGAAAAGGACGACGACGACGACGCGA
>JBBPMG010000141.1:0-45808 GCA_038090195.1 Boletellus deceptivus
AACAGCCTGGGATCCTCGATGTATGCCAGCTCCAACATCGTCTCTGGTTTCACAGGTTTCACGCCACCCTCGCCATCTTCGTCGTCACTACCCTCCCCATCACCTAGGACCCTGATGGTGCTTGCACTGGTCTCGTCAAGGTCATCGTCTAGATCAAACACGCCGAGTGCTTTGCCTTCACTTCCCTCGTCGGAATCCACGGACATTGTCTCAGCCAATCGAAGGATCTCTGCTTTCATCCGCTCGATTTCGGCTTGTCCGTAGTCAACGATGTCATGTCTTGTCTATGTGCGCGACATATTAGCGCTCCAAAACCAACTGCACAAGGCCGCACGCTTTCTCTCCGATGCGCATGCGACTGACATCCATGACGTCCTGATCGAACACGTTCCTTCGTTCCATCGGTGCATAAGCAGTGTCCGAACATACTCGGCTGCTTAACGTCCTGGATCATCGTCACCGCGACGAGGCGAAGCGCGTCGACGATATCCACCTTGGTAGGGTCTTGACTGGCTTATGACGTTGTATGAGCAAGGTATCCATGGCGTCCTTGCAGACGAGATGGGTCTTGGCAAGGTGGTGTCACACCTCTCTTATGCGAGTACATCCGAGAGATTGGCGTGGAGCTGGGCTAGCTTGAGAGGCTTCTTGTCTGGGGTGGAAGGATAGATGGAAAGTCTCCAGGTCCAGCGCACTGAGTGCAGCCCACGAGAAGGCCATTCACGTATGGTCCATGGAGTGATCCAAGAGTGTTCCAAGCCAGAGTTTCCCTTGAGAGATAAATGAGGCGTGACAGTGTCGTCTGACAGCGTGGAGGACTGCCGGTCAGAAATAAAGTCGAGGGTATGCTGAATGGTAAGATGTCGGGAGCGCAACCGTCCCTAGCACGGTGACCCACGTACTGTGTAATATGCTGTAGGCAGCAGGCCTGCCGTTCGGTCCACCATTTTAACGATGCTCCATCCATTTCCAACATCCTGTTTCAGAGCCGCAAGCTCGATCGAGAGGTTCTGCCCATGCGGTGGACGAGTTGATGCCAGCGTCAAAGTCGTGGTCGGAGTGCGGTCTTTGAGGAGACGTCGAGGTCTGCCTTGTGGGACGGGGAAGGGCCTGTACCCGTTCCGTTGGTGGCAGTGCAACTTGCCTTGCCTTTTTTCCGTCATTTGCACGACCTTGCGCGCGCGGAGGCGTATTCGCGGGTCTTTTGAGCGCTGGTGCGGCGGGGTGCCAGAATGGCCACAAAAGAAGAACAGGAGACGCTCCGACTCCTCGTTCAACACGTCGCGCGCGGGTTCTACGACCCAAGATATATAATCATCTTGGATCAGCTGTCCCGGCACACCGTGTGAGTGCTTACATCTTTACATCCTCAAGTCCTTGCTGTCTTGCTCATGACCTTGTGGCAGTCTCAAGGACGACGATCTGGCCGGCCGCGTCGGGCTTCAGGCCAAAGAGTTGAACAAGCTAATGGCCGTCCTGGGGAATGACCGTCTCATACATGTGTGCGTTGCATGGCTTTGCAGTCCCCCGGTTTTTGGCTCCAACGTCTGTCCCAGTTACCGTCAGAACGAGCTCAAAGAAGGCGCTCAAAGATCTGTGGGCAAACAATATTACTACATAGATTACAAGCATTTCTGCGACGTCGTCAAGTGGCGGATCGCCGAGATGCGAAGGATCATTGATTCGGGTCTGCGTAATGTCCATCCCAACATTCTCCGGCGTTGTTCGTCGCTTCCTAATCGTACGCGTGCTCGCTACGACAGGAGCTCGGTAACAAGGGGTACATATGTCCACAATGTGGCACGTCTTATACGCCACTGGAATCCGATAAGTTACTGGATCCTGTCCTACAAATTTTCGCATGCGAGATTTGCCACGGGGAGGTGATTGAAAACGAGAATGCGGAATCGGTAAGAGGGAGTCAAGATCGGATGCAACGCTTCCATCACGCAATGCGATTTATTGTCGAAGGATTGCGGAAAACAGAGTCCATGGTTCTTCCCGCGTCAGCCGCTCACGTCTCCCGTCCGAAATCGTGCTGACGATACTCATAGGCTGGATGTACCATCATGGATCAAGAATAACACTGGAGACGCGGACAAGCAAAAATCCGGCCAGTCTCCGGGTCTCAAGGTCGCCGGATCTTCGGGTTCTGCTCACCAGGACGAGGGCATTGGGATTGTCATATCCATGGACAAGGACGAGGCGACAAGGCGACAAGAACGGAATGCAGAGGCAGCAGCGAAGCGACAACAAAACCTTCTCCCTGCATGGCACCTCAAGAGCACTATCTCGGGGGATCTCACGGCTCTCGGCATCCAGGAGAACGCACGAACGATGGCAGGACAGCTCGTTCTACCTTCTGGTGATGAGTCCTTGAAAGGTTTGGGTGTCGTTGGCCCATCACGAATACCTCAGATTCCCAAGCCAGTTGAAGACATCAAACCAGAAATTAACACTGAAGCGGACTGTAAGTCGGATGAGTTTCGCTCTTCCCCTCCTCGCTCGACAACTCGGCAGATTATGAACAGTACTATGCTTCGCTCGCTGCCTCGAACGCGGCTTCCGCACGGGCGACGCCTTCGGGACTTGGGAGCGAGGAAGTAGACTCGGAGGAAGAGTCCAGACACTCGCTCCATTACCCAGGGGGACTCAACGGACATGGAAAGAGACCTCGTTCTCAGGATGACGAGGGAGCTGCCCTGAAGAAACTTGCAAGACTGGTACCAGATTCTGGCGATATGAATGGGTTGGACCACAAGGAAGCAGAAATTGGTCGCGGGGGTGATGATCCCCTTGTTTCTGGTATGGGTTGTGACGTGACCTTGCACATGCGATAGCTCATGTCTTTTCTATCAGTTAATGGTGTACAGAAATCTTTCTCTGAGGTTACTGAGGAGGACCAGGAGCTCATGACACCGGATGAATATTCGGCATACTTTGAGGTGTTCCGGGCGCGTCCGTAGCACATGAATGCTATTTATTGACCTACAAGGGCGTATGGCAGTTTGGATGATATAGATGTACCTTAGCCAGCTGTAATACGGGTTCACCCAGTCGTCTGTCAGCGCATTGCCCAGGACGGTCAGGCCTTAATCAGCATGTCCACCCAAATCTCTCCCTCAAGCACTCATCCTTGCGTTCGGTCCGTCTGATGGTGAGACGCTAAATCGTCCGTTTACTGGCTGGTATCCGACCAATGCCTTCGTACAGCCCCTGAGACAGAAGAACCAGAATCCTTCGGGGCTTGGTCGAGCCATCATCAATCGCAAAGCGAAGGATGCCCGCGAGAGACAGGAATCAGGCCTTGTACGCCCCTCCGACCGTTCGTGCCGCACTACTTTATTTACAGAACCGCGCTAGTATACCACGGATCTGGACTCGACGTCTCGTCTGAAATCCGTCACCCAAGAACGAGACCTCGACGAATTCTTGAGCACCGCTCAGTTGGCTGGCACGGAGTTCACGGCGGGTACGGAGAGATGTGACCCAATTCCCCTTCCTCACAGCTCACTCGAGCTGCGTGACAGAGCGGCGCAACGTCAAAATCATCCAATCGACATCCATTCAGAATCCTTACCTCCTCACAGATGCAGAGGAACAGTCCACGATCAAGAAACACCAAGCGAACAAACAGCGTCTCAGAGTCCCGAGAAGACCCCCTTGGACGAAGACCATGACGACAGCGCAACTCGATCGACAGGAAAAGGATGCGTTCTTGGAATGGCGGAGAGGATTGGCGCAGTGCGTGTTGTTTTCATTCCCACCTCGTCCGACCGCACGCGGCGGAGCTCAACGGTCTTTCTGCGGCGTACCCGTATAGGTTACAAGAAGATGAAAAGTTTCTCCTCACGCCCTTTGAGCGCAATATCGAAGTATGGCGTCAACTCTGGAGGGTACTTGAGCGTTCCCACCTCGTCGTGCAGATCGTCGACGCACGCAATCCTCTGCGATTTCGATGCGAGGACCTCGAGTCTTGCGTGCAAGATGTCGAGGGAGCAGAAGGTGAGGCTGGGACTGGGAAAGGGCTGAGGAAGAGCTTGCTGCTCATAAATAAGGCTGATTTATTGACTGCCACGCAAAGGTAGGTTGCTGTCCCTTGATGTTGCACGTATTCGTGTTGACACTGAGGCAACAGACGAATATGGGCAGACTACTTTGATGAACAGGGCATCCGATATGCGTTTTTCTCAGCTGCCAATGCGACGGCTTTACAGCAGGCGCGGCGCGAATCCCTGGCACAGCACGAAACACAATCTAGTGCCTCGGGGAAGCGGTCAGACACAACCATGAATCAAGGGCCGAGCTTCAATGCGACAGCCGATACGGAGTCTTCGTCTGACTCGGAAGGCCCTCATATACCAAGTGACCGCGATGATGATGTACTGTCAGATTCTAACGTTGATCCTGAGTCCGACGACGAGAGGTTCAAGTATGTGCCCACGGAAGAGGATACACCTGACGGGCGTGACCAGAGGACAAATGTTCTCAGTGTATTAGAGCTTGAAGATTTATTCGTCTCTGCTGCACCCGATCTCTCGGGTATACAATGCTTTCCGTTTCTCATCGAACTGTGACCTGACCGTGACACTTTAGGTTTTAAAGGTCCTTCAGGAGAACCAGTGACGAAACTTGTAGTGGGCCTCGTTGGTTATCCCAATGTGGGCAAATCAAGTACGATCAATGCGCTGCTCGGAGAGAAGAAGGTCAGCGTGTCGTCCACTCCCGGTAAAACAAAACACTTCCAGACTATTCACCTTTCTCCCACCATCGTCTTATGTGATTGCCCTGGTCTAGTTTTCCCCCAGTTCGCGACGACAAAGGCAGAGCTGGTCTGCGATGGTGTACTACCCATTGATCAGATGCGGGAATATACGGGACCAGTTGCGCTTGTCGCGAAAAGGATACCTAAGGGTGTTCTGGAGGCAATGTACGGTTTGAGTGTCAAGGTAGGAAGCGTTGAGGAAGGCGGGGATGGGAATGTGACGGCTGAAAGCTTGTTAGTTGCCTACGCCAGTAAGTGAGGTCCTTGCTGCGATTGGTCACTTGGCTAACACACTGGACAGTTGCTCGAGGTTTCATGCGCTCCGGACTGGGTAATCCAGACGAAGCAAGAGCGGCAAGATACGTTCTGAAAGACTACGTGAATGGGAAACTGTTATTCTGTCACTCACCTCCGGGGAAGTCAGAGTCGTTGTTCAACCAACGGACGCACGAGCTATCGCTTCTCCACGCAGCAGGAAAGAAACGAGCACCTGTTACCCGTGTCCCGAAAGGTGCTGATACGTATGTTGCTGCCCCTATGCCTTCGAAATCGTCGGATCGCGCTATTTCGGAGACATACCCGAGTGGTGCGAAATCGCTCGCACTGGACAAGGAGTTCTTTGCACACCATGCATCGCTTTCGTCGCGGCCATTCGTGCAAGGATCTATGCGACATGGACAGGAATTTACAAGGGGAAGGGTATATCCACACCAGAACATGGTAGCAGACGATGGCACACCGCTCGAGCTAGGAGCAGGCAGAGCTGCTCCTGTCGCAGTCGGGATTGGGGGTGAAGGGGTCGGGAAGAAGCATCACAAGAAGGGGAAGAGGGTAAAGCAAAGAAGTGGAAAAGGGTACGAATGATTGGATCCGTGTCCGTCTGATGGCATCTACCGGTGGATGTACGCCAGATTGCAGCGATCACGTTACGTGGTCGCGCTTTCCGTGGAGCATGACACGCTCATGGGATTCTTGCCAGTCTCGGGGGTCTCGGAGCGCGCGCAGAGGATGGAAAGCGATGGTGCCGCGGGAAAGGCTATGAGTAGAAACGGACTTTGAGCGGGCTTGCTCGAGTACGGGTGGCCACCCGTTCCGGTCGACATGTCAAAGTTGTCACAGTAGCAGCTACTCTAACGGTGAAGACTATGGGACACAAGCGCGTGAATCGGCCTGGTTAGATTGACTGAGACTCGCGTGCAAAGTTCAGTAGAGGCCCAATAAAGTTCGGTAGCCAAGTAAGTATTCGTCGGCTTGGCAGCTGCGGAATTGAGCGCGGTAGCTTTCAGGTTCTTTGTGTGTATGCCGGCCGCAACAGGACAGGTACACAAAAGCCCTCGACCTGCAATATGTAGCTCGCTCTCTCGGACAGCGGCCGCTACGTCGACCACGCTGTTTCCGCATCGACATGAACACCGACATCTTTTCACCGCTCGCTCTCCCGTGCAGCGGTCGCACCGTGTCTAACAGACTGACAAAGGTTCGCCCAGTTCCACGTCACCTGGATGTCGCTCGGAGCAACGTCACACCTCTAGGTCGCCTTGTACGAGCATCTCGCCAAAATTCATGGCGGCCCCCCCAACAAATATCACCTCGGTCTCTACAGTGAATGGGCAAAGTACGACTGGGGGATCATCATCACCGGCAACTTCCAGGTTTCTCCTGAACACCTCGCCCTGGGTCGCGATATCGTGGTCCCTGAAGTGCTTAATGAGGAGACACTGGCTCCGTTCAAGAGGCTGGCACAGACGATCCATGGAAATGGTTCGCGTGAGCCATCAACGCGTCCGTTGGCTATCGTGCAGCTTTGTCATGTCGGTCGTCAGTCTCCAAATCTCATTGGCGGTCGTAAATTCGGTGTTCCTCCCTTGGCGCCAAGTCCAGTTCGGGTTGGATCGAACAAGCGTGTGCTGTCACCTGATGGTGTCACGTCTCTGGACACCCAGGACACACCTCACCCATACTTGCGCGCACTGTTCCAGCAACCCCAGGAGATGAGCATTGACGACATCAAGCAAGTACAGCAGGGGTTCATCAGGGGTGCACTGACTGCTCTCGGGGCCGGGTTCGATGGAATTCAGCTCCACTGCGCGCATGGGTGTGAGTGACATTGTCGTGAGCTTGAGATGTGGGCCAACGTTCCCCCAGATCTTCTTGCACAATTTCTCAATCCCAAGGTATTGTCCGGGACACTATGACAGGAGTGGTTGCGCGACTGACATGTCCTGGACACAGACCAACATTCGGCAGGATGAGTACTCGGTCGAATCAGAGAATGGAATCCGTATGGTGCGCGAGATTGCCGAGGGCATCCGTGCTGTGGTTCCCAAGGACTTTGTTGTCGGCGTCAAAATTAACTCTGCAGATTACGTCGAGTCTGGCGAAAAGGCTTCGGACGCAAGAGTGTTGAGAGAGACACAGCGTGCCCTTGATCACGTTCGTACCATCACGCTTTGGGGAACGATCGACTTTATTGAAATCAGTGGGGGTGATTACGAGTCGCCAGGTGTGTACAGGTAGTGATATTCGAATTTCACGCTTCATTTGTTCACAGATTTCATGTTCTCCAAGACCAGAAGCCCTCGACAGGCTTTTTTTTCCCAGTTCGCAAAGAGGGCGCGGGAATGCACGAGGGAAAATGCATCAGCAGCTGGGGTCAGTGCTCCTCTGATTCTCCTGACGGGCGGTCTTCGCTCGCCAGCGCACCTCCAGCATGCCTTGGACGCCGGTCACACCGACTTGCTCGGCATCGGAAGAGGCTCGATTATACGTCCAGATATACCGGCAGTTTTACACCAGAGGCTACTCGATGCCGCCACGGGTGGTAGTTTGATCGCCTTGGACGATGAGCCTTTCGCACACGAACCAGACGCCAGTATCAAGGCACCGTTTTGGATGCCTCGGATCCCGTTTGCGGGCATGAGTGTTAATTTGGCGTGGTACAATGTTCGCATACGATGGATAGCGGCTTCACAGCTTAAAAGAAGGGCGGATGGCACGACATTCCCTGCACCCTCCCCAGCCTATGGGATGGGTGGGACAGAGTCCGTGATGCGGTTGTGGTTCTGGTTGGAATGGCACGAATCATTCATCGGGGCATTGTGTGTCTGTTGTGTAGGTGTGCTAGTGTACCATATGACGAGTGTCGCGTCTGCGAGTACTGTGTAGCGTTTCATCGTCCAGCTACTCCACGTTGCCAATAGATTTGTGGAATGTCACCACGAGGAGATCGCCGCCAATGTATACCGGCATGGCGCCAGGACGAAGATCCCAGGTCAGATCAAGGTGGACATCTGGGCTCTGGCCATGTTGCCCACTTTCGCCTGCCGGCTGTCGCGGCTCCAATCAACGCTGCCAGTCTGCATCAGACTACATCACCGATGTACTGCACCGTGTTAGTCGACCCTCGATCATCTTCCTTTCCCCTGCGCAATGTATCTTCGCCGATACACCATCAAAGGGGTGGCCCTTGAAGCGCACCCGAGTTATGGCCAGATTCACTGTGAGTATTGACTCGGGGTGCTGCGTGACGAGGCCACCGCACTGGAGCTGCAAAACACTGGCATGGCCATTGACAGCATTAGTCGGAATTTTTCTTACCGATGTCAACCTGAAGCGCTGACACTCGGCTTCCTCGAACCCATATTCCCCATCCCTCTGGATAAGCCCTTGTGCTTCAGAAACATAAAACTGCCTTTTGAGTCGAGCGAGCGGATCCTGGTGAACGACTTGCAACCGGGCCACCTTTCCGCTCTCTGCAGGTCGCAGAGGCGGGTGGAGAGAAGTGCTCTCGTGGGGATCTCAGGACGGCAAGCCTTTTCGGTTGGGTGCACGACAACCTGGCTACGGCCAGTTTGGGACGGGAGAGCTCAGATATATATATACGACCGGGGCCAGGGCCTGATTTTCCGATGGCGACCTTTCCTCGTCCCACAAAGCAGACCTCGACGTCTCCCTCCCCTCGCTCGCCTCACAGACCGCGCTCCGACCACGAGTTCGACGCTGGCATCAACTCATCCGCTGCATGGGCAGAACATCTCGATCGAGGCTCGCTCTCCGACGATGAGCCTGTGGATCACCTGGACGAGTATGGTCAACGCGGCTTGCCTGCTCGTGTGCTTTACCCCTTTGATGGCAAGGCAGAATTCAGGGAGCTCACTGTCGAAGCGGGAGACAAGCTTGAGGTTCTGAAACAGGACGTCGGAGATGGATGGAGCCTCGTTAAGATGATGGACGGAATGGTAGGCCTGCTGCCCGCAACATATTACACAGTACGTGGGTCACCGTGCTAGGGACGGTTGCGCTCCCGACATCTTACCATTCAGCACACCCTCGACTTCATTTCTGCGCCGACCGACAGTCCTTCCACGACGCAGGCCCTGTCAGACGACACCGTCACGCCCCGTTTGTCTCTCAAGGGAAACTCTGGCTTGGAATACTCTCAGATCAGCCCACAGATCACAGGTGAATGGCCCAATGTGTTTCCGAGTTTTCAGCAACGATTGCTTGGTGGAAAGACCCTCAACCGATTCTCCGCCTTCGTCACTAGCGGTGCGGAAGAGTGGGTCCTCAACGGCGCGTCAGTTCCTGAGGACGGGCCTGGAGCATCTACCACTTCCCCTCATAGCCGGTTTTTAACGACGGATTCCATCGCGGAAGACATGCAACTGAACAGGCTAGGTATCGGTGAAGCCGACAGACATTTCGTTGACGACGGCCCGACCTGGCAGCCCAAGATTCCTGGGTTCCGCGTCTTGGTCCATTCGCCATCGAAGCGGTCATCCGGCCTTTCCGGAGCTTACACCGTGTACAGCATCACTTCCCTTGTCCAGTCGTCCGAGAACAAGGATCCTGGTGACGAATCATCGTGTTTGTGCGCCCCTCTGTATATCACCGTCCAGCGACGCTTTTCGCACTTCGTTGTTCTCCATACCTCACTGCTCAAACGACTCCCCGGAATCGCGTTACCACCTCTTCCAGAGAAGCAATACGCAGGCCGGTTCAACGCTGCATTCGTCGAGGCTCGACGAGGAGACTTGGAACGGTACCTCGACCGCGTCGTACGGCACCCAGTCGCGCGTTATGCGGAGGTCGTCACGTCTTTCTTGGGCTGCGAAGATGATCTGGTGAGCGGACCCTCGACAGAGGATGCGATTTAAGAACCTGCTCAACATTCTGCGCGCTTTTTTGCAAAGGAGTGGAAGCGACTCATGCCACAATTCTTGTCAATGCGTGCCGCGGGACCCTCCTTCTTTGCCCATGTCTTTCATCCGGCGTACAACGTCGACGCTCGGGATGCCTTTACGGCAATCGAAAAGTTTGACAATCATGTGCGGGCTGTCGGGAAAGGAGTACAGGGGTTGAGAAATACATTTGGCCGGGTGAGGGAAGCGCGAATTGGTAGGTTTTCATATTTGGCTAGCGCGTGGACAGCTCTTACAGGCATGCGCATGTAGAGATGTCTAGAGCAGAACGGCTCCTTTCCTTCTCCCTCTTGTCTCTTATTACCGCAAAACCTTCGTCGTCCACACCGGCCGTCGGCGTAGTTGAGGAGGAAGAAAGTGCTTCCCCTCAGCTGCGGGGCCTGCTAAATGATGACGGCGCTTGGTGCTGGCGGGACGATTGCCAAGGTACAAGTTCGACTTGTTGTGATCCTTGCAGACTGATGGTGTCATGGATAGACTGTTTGAAGCTTACGAAGGCGGTTCAGAAGACTGCGGAGACATTGCAGAGTGTTGCAGATTTGTATGACAGCCATGTCGGTGCCTAGCCATTGCAGTGTGTGGCCCTTCTCTCAAGAAATTCTTTTGTGATAGGCCAGGCGAAGACAGCTCGTGACTCACGAGGCTCTCAAGGGTGTCGCCCATCCGTACATGACATATCAAGTACATTTCTTGGTCTTGGGGTGCGTGTACAAGCTAAGATGTGCCCCTCAAGGGAATAATAGACACCCACCGATCCGCGTGTTCTCGGTATGCGGCGGCTACTGGTGACAATGTATGAAACCTATCCCCTGACTTACTCTTCGGACTAACTCGTCGATAGCCAAATGAAGAGGTGGCTTCACGTTGTGAAACGGTTCTGAACGCGACCATGTCCGAACTGGACACCTACCATACCCAAAAAGTCGAGGATTTCACGAGCTTGACCAAGGATCATCTCGATGGGGAAATCGTGTTGTATGAGCAGATACTGCTACGGCTCAGGGCCGCACGACGTATGTTCGATCCACCGCACTTGGATGAGCTGGGACATTCGCCAAGGAGACCGTCACGTTTCGAGAAGGATTTGGACAGACCCTTGAACGAGGTCGAGCCACTTTCGCAGCCTTGCCCGCATGTGTATGACTCGGCCCCGATGCGGCCTGTAAGCATGGCTATTCAGGGCGGCATGGGCATCCTCCTCGGAGGTTCGAGCTTGGGTGGGAGAGCGAGCGTTCTGGGCAAGCTTTGGGTTTGAGCAAGACTTTCTCTTTCCGTTGTTTCGTCTTTGCCACCTCGTCTCTCATGAAATGGACTGCATTTTGTTGTGTGTAGCTTACAGAACGGTTTATTGTAGGGATGAATTCTGTTTAGCGTTACCTTTGGGTACTTGTCCTTTGTCGACATTTTCCCGAACGTGACGCAGCGCTTTAGTGTGTCCACTAGGGGTACGGGACTTGAGAAGCTTGGCACGAAGACGATCCGTTTTATAGGCACCCAGAGACATTGACGATTGAACCCGGAGAGGCAGAGGCAGAAGTCACAAAGAGGGCAAGGGAAAGAAAAGGGAATGCGTGTAACTTCGTGTTAGACAGGTACGAAAGGATACTTGGTGTCGAAGAAACCACTGTAGCACAATCCCGGGTAACATGCTCTTATAACAAGAGCCGTTATTGCAGGGTGACCCACGCAAGGTCATTGATTCATTTGCGGCAGGAGCCAGTGTTGCTCTTTGAATGGCTTGCACATACCTCTGGTAAGCCTGTATGATTGGGGCTACCAGTTTGTGTGTGCCCGCGCAAAAGCGGAGAAAGAACACGAGTGCGGGGCCAGAGCCCAACAGTACAGATGGAGTTGCACATGCAGACAAGCCGATACCGAAGGAAAGACCAGCGAGTGAAAGTGCTCGAGACATGGCAGGGGCCTTGCATACCGATAGTGGATGTTGCATCGGAGAATGTTTAATCTGTTGTTTGGAGCTGCAGTCATCATGCTCATCTCCAAAACTCACCACGACATGCCCAGCAAGCTCGACCACGGAAGACCACTGCGGATCTTTGTGATCGCACCAGTCGTCCCGAATTACCCTCAGGCCCAGTTCCCAGGTATCCAACCTCCGTTCGTTAGACCCGTTTGATAGATTATTCGTGGTCAGGTGTCGTCTGTTTCAGGCATGCGATGTATTATCTGTATGTCTCCAAGGCTGACTGACCGCACAAGCGAGATCTACCAGGTGACTGGGCCCGTTGAGAGGTTTGCCGGGCAGATTGCGAGCCATGGATACGTAGTCGGTGCGTCTCAGCGTTGACTTGTTCTCGTCATGCTGCGCCCTCACGCACGATTCCAGCCTGTCCGTCGACTTACCACGAGTTCGAGGGCCCAGAACCTATTCCCTACGATACCGAAGGTGATTTGTACAATCCCCACCCCGAAGCGCTCACGAATCGTGATCCAGGAACCGACAGAGGGAACAAATACAAGGTGTGTATCACGTTCTGTCCAGCCTTCACCCTGATGAGGTCTGCAGATCGAAAAAACAGTCGCTGCCTACGATGAGGTACTTGCTTCCTTGGTCCCATGTTCTCGTGTTGAAATCTGCCCATCTGCGCAACCGTGGATGGATGAAAGGATGCTACACTTTCCGTCGATCTACTAGCTTCCCATCCGAATTGCAATGGTCGTATTGCGGGTGTGTGGATCGTCCTTCCACCCCATAGCAACTCATTCCCTTTTCTAAAGCGACGGGAATGTGTCTGGGTGGTCACTTGGTACATTGATCTCTCGTACACATACTATCTTGGACGATCTCACCAAAGTCCAGGCATTCCGTGTGCGGTATTGACATTTCTTGCCAGAGCACTGCGATTGAACGGTTGGACCCCTCAGGCTGCCTTTGATCCCAGAGTATTGTCTTCGGTATGCTTTTTTGCGACAGATATCCACAACGCGGCTCTCGGCAAAGGCAAGAGCGATGACTCGCTCGAGCGCGTCCGGAGCGGCGACATACAAGGAGAGCTCGTCGTAAGCACTACATACTTTCATCGACCATCCCCTATGAACGAGCGTCGATTCAGATGATTTTCGGAAAACAGGTGAGCACTACACCCTTTCTCGACGATGCTCGGCTGATGAATGGTGGAGGATACACACGTACCACGTGCGGGTCGCGACCTCATTAGGAAGACACTCGAGGACGCCGACGTGGCATGCTCTGTTTGTACCGACTAGCATGTGCCGCAAGAGGGTATTCACCAGGGTTGTTTCAGTTTCTGGAGGTACAAGCCCAGCACGCCTTCATTCGAGATGAATCGTCCAAGGGGCGCTGGGATGCGGCCCTTACGAGGTCTCTCTTTAGTTTTATGCTCGAGGTTTTTGAGAGAACGGTTGGGCGGAACCTCGGACCTCGGGTCGACAAGGGAGGCAAGGTCGAGCATGTCTGTTAAGCGGCAGTACCAGCCTTTTGTGTAGGAATTCGCATGTTTGCCATGGGCCTATCACTCGCGTATCTCCCATATACGCCTTCTCGTGCGCTGCACTGGACCTGGAGACTCGCAAAGCATGCGACCACTCGCTCCACTTCCCATCTATCCTTCCACCCAGGCAAGAAGAGGCCTTTCGGCGTCTCAGCTAGCCCAGCTCCACGCCAATCTCTCGGATGCGCTCGCACGCGTAATCGCACTGCCGCCAGCAAAACAGAATGCAGCAGCGACCAGAGCTTTTGTAGCGAGCTACGCTGGCGATCGTGCACAGCAGAGCCTCCGCACGCTCATATGGGAGGATGCTGGATCTGAAAGCCACGACGACCGTCTCCCTCAACGCGTCCTCATCCTCGCAGAAAAGATCGCATCCTCTGCCCCGGGATTGGACCCCAGAACACTACTCGACCTCTCCATCGCCTTTCCTTCCAGGATCGGTCGCTTGAGAACGGTCCTGTCTGCCGCCCTCGACGGGACGCCCGACCTGCCTGCCACATTCGCGTCGGACATTGTTCCCGCGTTCACATCCACGCTGTCTCGATCCTCGGGCCTGTATGCCCTCCGAAAGACCGGGCGCTGCCTGACGGGCCTTCTCCGTCCCAGCCCCCCTGCTCTCGTTCGCCCGTTCGCACACGACAGGGAATTCATGGTCGCACTCGCGCGCGCGTACGACGATGGTCTCACCGCCATTGCCCGTTCCTACGGTGGTATGCGCACAGACATCGCTGACCGCAAGATCGATGACTGGGAACGCATATGGCTCGACACCAAGGTGGACATCGTCGACGCGTTCCACCTCATCGTGACGACGATGGTTCAGGACATTTCAGCAGCCTCGGGGGCGCAACTTGCGGCAGAGGCAGACCAGGCCTTTGAAATCGTGTTTGCGTTGCTTGACGTCATACAGGAGTCCACGGCTCTAGAGCTGGCAGACCCCGTTCCATTTCTTAATCGATCGCTGATCGCAGACTATGAGTATGCCTACGAGCTGAACAAAACGCTGTCCTCCGCGTTGCGCCGTGCATCGCACGAGGATGCGCGAATGGAACTGTTGGAGTCTATGTTGCGTCGTCGGGATGTCACTACATCTGGAGGGACTATTAAAGACCCAGGTGCGCTCAGGCTTATCCTTCGTTCGTCTGGCCTCGTCCCAGGAGCTTCCGGCAAAGCAACTCCAAACGTACTGACTGACAAGGGCAAAGCAAAAGCAACAGCTCCAGAACCCTTACCGCCTCATGACGTCGCTCTCGACTCCCAAGTGACACAAGTGCTCGATATATTCTCTGACCATTCCCCCGAGTATATTCGGAAACTGCTTACGCACCCTTCCTTCCCGTTCCGTAACAATCCGGAGAGAGTGATCGAAGCGCTCTTGGAGGGAACGGCCCCCCACGAAGACGCGCTGGGGGAGAGTTTTACCCAGGAACTGAAAAGTCTGGCTGCCGCTCCTGCAGCGGATGCTCCGATAGAACGCAGGAACGTGTTCGACCAGGAAGTCATGGATCTCAGTCGCGTGCACATCGGAAAGAAAACGTGCGGCGTTGTACAGTTGGTTTTGGCGTTTGGATGGAGCGCTAATGTGTCGCGCACATAGACAAGACATGACATCGTTGACTACGGACAAAGCCGAAATCGAGCGGATGAAAGCAGAGATCCTTCGATTGGCTGAGACAATGTCCGTGGATTCCGACGAGGGAAGTGGAGGCAAAGCACTCGACGTATTTGATCTAGATGATGACCTTGACGAGACCGGTGCAAGCACCATCAGGGTCCTAGGTGATGGGGAGGGTAGTGACGACGAAGATGGCGAGGGTGGCGTGAAACCTGTGAAACCAGAGACGATGTTGGAGCTGGCATACATCGAGGATCCCAGGCTGTTTGATCGGGATGCTCAGACACGAAGGAGCAAACCGCGGGCTGATCTAAAGCAGCAGACAGGTAACGTGCACGGATCAAAGACCGCATTGGGGTCACCAACGCTTCTTTACCAGGATGGACAGATGAACAAATCGAAGGCTGGAGAATTATGTTGGAGAGGAATGTGAGTGATTGACTGCCATACGAATACATTCCTGCTCAAGGTGTATACCGCGCTAGCCAAAGAAGGATCGGATATTGGCGAAGCATGAATTCTCCGGGAATAGAACAGCGTACATACCAATTCCTAGAGGGACGGGAAATCGACCTGACGACGGACAGCGCGGTGGAGGTGGAGGCACGGGTGGAGGCGGAGGACGAGGACGAGGGTGGGGACGCGGCCGGGGACGTGGAGGTGGACGTGGCGGGGGTGGAAGGGGCGGAGAAGGAAGAAACGATGAAGTTATGCGAGAGCGAGCATTCAAGGAGAAGCACAAGTCTGACATGCGGAAGAGAGGACATGGCAAGAAGATGGCGAGAGCAGGCGGTCCGTCGGCGTAATGTGTGGAACCGCGAGCCTATCGTCTTTCGCAAGCCTTCTGGATCAAATACCAGACAAGGTCCGCGGTGGAGTAATGGACTCTGCTGGAGGATAGTGTACAGCACATATATTTCGTCAACCCGGCCGGATGGTGAGCATGGCCACGACCATGCCAATACACCGAACAAGTGATTGTACAGGAACACGATGCTCACGGTCTTGGACTAGGCTGGGCACCGCAGTCGGCATTCTAGAATGCCACGAACAGCGACCAGTCCATGTCGCCCTCGTAATTCAACAACTTTGTTTCAGTCTTGTTTTCCCTGGGCAGCCTGAACCGTCGCCGCATCCGGTATTGCGACCATTTTTGGTGAATGCAATAAACGGTCAGCACCTTTGATTGAGCTTCCTCCGGAGAGGCCTGGTGAGCAAACATGGGTGTCATTGCTCATAGCACAGCAGCAGTGAGTCAGATGAAGGCGGTACGACTCTAACTATACAGCACTCGCAGGCACAGCGCCCCCTGCACGGGACCCACTAATCATATAGTGCGCTAGCACGCCCATGCAGCAAGCGGACAGCGCTCCAATGAATATCTCGTGCCATTCCAACCAGAACCACATCCGCACCAAGGCCTCGACCCCACCCATCCCAAATGTTGGTGAGGGTGCAGGAAGCGATGCGCCATCGGCCGCTGTTTCAAACTGCGATGCCGCCACCCTTCGCATGCGAACACTGTACCATGCCAAACTAACGCTCACACCGACAAGCGGAATCTGAGGTACCCATGATGGAAGCTGGACGTCGTTGTCTGGTTCGTGCGCGAAAGGCTCGTTGTCCAAGGCGATCGAACGACCACTCGCGGCAGCATCGAGCATCCTCTGGTGTAAAACCGCCGGTATATCTGGACGTATAATCGAGCCTCTTCCGATGCCGAGCAAGTCAGTGTGACCTGCGTCCAAGGCATGCTGGAGGTGCGCTGGCGAGCGAAGACCGCCCGTCAGGAGAATCAGAGGAATACTGACCCCAGCTGGCGTATTTTCCCTCATGCACTCTCGCGCCCTCTTGGTAAACTGGGCGAAAAACGCCTGTCGAGGACTCGTGGCCTTCATAGACATGAAATCTGCAACTGAGATAAGTCAAGTTCAGTATTCAAACACCCATACACACCTGGCGACTCGTAATCACCCCCACTGATTTCAATAAAGTCGATCGTTCCCCAAAGTGCGATCGTGCGAACGTGATCAAGGACACGCTGCGTCTCTCTCAATACTCTTGCATCTGAAGGCCTTTCGCCCGCTTCCACGTAGTCTGCCGAGTTAATTTTGACGCCGACAACAAAGTCCTTGGGAACCACAGCACGGATGCCCTCGGCAATCTCGCGCACCATACGGATTCCATTCTCTGATTCGACCGAGTACTCATCCTGCCGAATGTTGGTCTGTGTCCAGGACATGTCAGTCGCGCAACCACTCCTGTCAGTGTTCCAGACAATACCTTGGGATTGAGAAATTGTGCAAGAAGATCTGGGAGAACGTTGGCCCACATCTCAAGCTCACGACAATGTCACTCACACCCATGCGCACAGTGGAGCTGAATTCCATCGAACCCGGCCTCGAGAGCAGTCAATGCACCCCTAATGAACCCTTGCTGTACTTGCTTGATGTCGTCAATGCTCATCTCCTGGGGTTGCTGGAACAGTGCGCGCAAGTATGGGTGAGGTGTATCCTGGGCGTCCAGAGATGTGACACCATCAGGTGACAACACACGCTTGTTCGATCCAACCCGAATTGGACTGGGCGCCAAGGGAGGAACACCGAATTTACGACCGCCAATGAGATTTGGAGACTGACGACCGACGTGCGAGAGCTGCACGATAGCCAATGGACGTGTTGACGACTCGCGCGAGCCCTTTCCATGGATTGTTTGAGCTAGCCTCTTGAACGGAGCCAGCGTCTCCTCATTGAGCAGTTCAGGGACCACGATATCGCGACCCAAGGTGAGGTGTTCAGGAGAAACCTGGAAGTTGCCGGTGATGATGATCCCCCAGTCGTACTTTGCCCATTCACTGTAGAGACCGAGGTGGTATTTGTTGGGGGGGCCGCCATGGATTTTGGAGAGGTGCTCGTACAAGGCGACCTAGAGGTGACGTTGTTCCAAGCGACATCCAGGTGACGTGGAACTGGGCGAACCTTTGTCAGTCTGTTAGACACGGTGCGACCGCTGCACGGGAGAGTGAGTGGTGAAAGGATGTCGGTGCTCATGTTGACGCTGAAACTTTACGCGAACTGGGCTATGTAGTGTCTGGGATGGTGAGAAAAGTGCCATGAGTGTCCGACAGCGCCCGCCCGCGTATTGATTATAGTAGGTAGGAGTGGTGACAGTGACAGGCGGGACTCGAATCCACGGCGGCCCTGGGGTCGGTAACGGGCGGGTTTTGCTTTTGCTTGTAAGCCATGTCGACCGGACCACGGCTCCCATCCGTGCTCAAGTCGGGACCCGCGACCCAAGACGGTGAACAGCAGTGTCGCCGCCGTTTCTACTCGTAATCTTTCCCGCAGCAACGTCCGTTCAGAAAGATGTCGACGAGGGCTATGGCTGGGTGACATCGCCTGCAGAGTGCGTCTCCCATGTGTCCCTCGTTCTAGAGCGACGCTGAGCCCGCACAGAACGCCGATCTTCATTTGTGCGTTTCAAGGTATCATCACCTTCCATCCTCTGCGCGTGCTCTGAAACCCCCAAGACTGCAACAGACTGTTTCCATCCCGTGAGCGCGTCATGCTCCATCGAAAGCGCGACCACGACTCCGAGGACGACCGAGACATCCTGACGTGGAACGAGTAACATGTGTCCCTCCAGTCTGGCCGTCCGCTAGTAGATACCGCAGACGGGCACAGATTCGACAATATCTATACTATCCACCTCACGCCCTTTTGTGATGCCCTTCAACGCCATGGTGGGAACTCAGCCTGAGCGGTGTGCAACCCTCCACTGATGAGTATAAGCAACTTCCTGTCCGCGCCGTACAGGTACAGGAGGGGCATCTTATGCTTCTTGTCCAGGGCAAGCGATTCTGTACCCCTTGGACGCGTCTCCGAAATGGCGCGGTACAGCGACATAAAGGCGAGGGGATATATTGGCATCTTTCGCGACGCGAGTAACAGGCGCTCACTTCTGTCTTGCCGGGTGGTGAAATGGCAGCTTGTGTAACCGTCGGTCGAACGATGACTCTGACGTCTCTGGAGGTATATTGCTGCCCCTGCTTCGTCTCAGGCTGGATTTCCAAGCCCCGAGTCCATGAAGCCTCGCGCAACAAATCGATAGCAAAAATGATGAACACATCAAATGACGCTCAGGCGGAACGAAAGACACTACGAAGAGAGGAGCAGCTACAGATTGGAGACTGCATTGGCGCTATGAGTGTTTCTTTGTCAGGTCGGGCACATTGCCAGATCAAGACGCCAGAGAATCATACTGGCAGCTATGTGAGGATTTACAACATGGACACCCGCGTGTACTGCACGAGCCAGATAGACCACTCGTTGGGGAAGGATGAATTTTTCGGGAATAGAACAGTGAGTATACCGGTTACTGAGAACAGAAGACATCCTGGAGCGGAAGGAGCAAGGGCGAAATCGTGGTGGCGATAGGGTGGCAGGGAAATGACAGGTGGAGGTGTACACACGAACATTCAAAGGGAGGCTCAAAGCTGGCGACGGCAGAAAAGGTAGGACAAGATGATACAAAAGCAAGCGGCAGTACCATCTTTCGTGATGGGGATGCGGGTCGATTTGAGCGTAGTTAGGAGGGGAATATTTTCGTGAACCTTGGGTCGAAGGTCAGCTCGACAACATCGTTCACCAACTTCATGTCTGGCAGCTTGTAAACGGCATGCAAGGACGCAAAGAATGCACGACTTGCCAAATTCCTGGTCCGAGTCGAAGCTGAGACACTTCAGAGACTTGAGTGTCGACTCGTTGACCACACGACCGACGATCTCGACAAATGTCCCCACCAGCTGTTCTTTCTGAAGGAGTTCAGGGCCACGATCTGGTCGCTTGGAGAAGAGACGGATTGCACGTACATCCGTGGTCTGTATGCTGACCTGTCCTCCGTCACATGCTTCGACGAGCGCACCACCCGGGTGTCGCTTGGAGTGTGGTCTGACGGAGATCTAGGACTACTGGATGACGGGGAACTCACGCTGAGCACCTTGCACGGTAATCGCACTGTTTTATTGACGAATTTTGGAAGACGTGCGGAGTTGACTCTGGGGGACTGAAGATCCTGCATCGTGGGCGTGATGGTGACGAGCAGACTCGATACGTCGTGTATGCCTCAATGTCGGAGAACTTCGCTACTCTGTTGCAGTGGCCTGCTTCACTCGCGACGACAATGTTGCGGTCCAGCTGTTTGTTTCGGTCTCAGCCAGCACTCATCTTCGATCCGATCACTCAAATATCGTGCTAGCGTAGTACGCGATCCAATCTCGCCTAGAATAACTTGCCAGTACTAGTACTCAAGTATATCGCCTCGGCAAAGTATTCATGATTTACCTGGCTCAAATAGGATGACATCTTACGACAATCGCTTGGCCAACGGACTAAGAGGCTCGTTGAATCGTGTGTGCCGTTTCAGTCCTAGTCTACTACAGGAAATGGAAGACCGTGAGAAATACCGACCAAGCTTATCATATCCGACTTGGCTTTCGACGCTGCCTATCGAAGAGGACAACGACCCTCTCTAAGGATCGGTGGCAGAGGCTAGAACAGAAATCCATGAGCGAGAACCTCTGGAAAGTTGTATGGGTGTACCTAGCGGTGACCACGATCCCCCTATCCACCAGCTCGAGCATGGTGAAACTAGGAACTTTTCCCCCGCGAATTCGCACAGTGCCATCCCACGGAAGAGACTGCCGGCAATATGTGCCTATTTCGAGTGATACAAGATCGATATCGTGGCACACGACCCTCAGGAACTGTGGTCACTCTAACAAATGCAACTAAGTTTCTGACCTATGCTAGCGAATAGTCATTACGTGAAGGGCGTAGCGCGAGTCATGAGTAAACCTTCCTTCCCCTCGCATACTGGCGAGTGCTTCGCATCGAGCTACACTGTACTTACTCTTCAAGGAAGAAGTAGTTACCAGCCGCTGTAAACGTTGGATTGAAATCGTGAGGAAGACGTGTGTCATAAGAACGTACTCTTTTGCTCGCGGTCCTTGATGCTGTTCGACTTGTTCACACGGGGCCTGAAGTTAGTAGGATCACGCCGGAATGTTATCTCTAAGGAGGCCAGGAAGCGGTTCATTCCCGAAAGGAGGGATTGCGGTCTGCAAGCGGCGCTCAGTGGCGCCATTTTCAACTACTGCGTGCTCACTCACGGCGTTGCTGTTGCCGCAATGGCTGGCTGGCCTTCAAAGACAATAACACGGTCAGCGAGGTAGGTTGCCATGATGAAATCGTGTTCAATGACAAAAGCCGTCTTCTTGGCATGAAGGATGAAGCTGAAGAACGGGTAAGCGAACGAGAGAGTTCAAGACTAGAATTGGTAACGAACCGTTTGATAACCTTGCTTGCAATAATACGTTGCTCAGAGTCCAGGAAACTGGGATTAAATATGTCGCCAAAGTTCTTTAGAAATTGTCAGAGTGACTGACCTACTTGGTTCATCGAGCAGGTAAACGGACACATTCGGTTTGCCTAGCACCACGTTAGTTCTTGTACATACAAGCCTGTAAGGATTCTAGCCCACCCAAAGCAAGGACGATCGCAACACGTTGCAGCTCTCCTCCAGACAGCGTCTTTACCTCCTGGTCCATGATGTTTTCCAAGCTCATCGGCTTCAGTACATCACTTTGGAACTGAGGGTGCATGAATGCCTGCTTGATCTGTTTTAACAAAAGCATGCGGACTGTCCCAGGGAACTTCGGAGATATTGTTTGCGGTTTAAGTGAGACTGCAAGCTCCATCTTGTCCGTTTCGATATCAGGGGTTGTCACACCAGCCAAAAGACGGACGAATGTTGTCTTTCCAGTACCGTTCTCCCCAAGCATGACAACGATCTCAGAGTCAGTGAAGCTGCCTGCTTCGATGGTCAACTTGAAACTTCCCATCGTCTTGGTCATCGCGGGGTAATGATAGTGACGTGTTTTATCCACTATCAGTTCCTCTGCAGTTTCCATCATCTTGAAAGATAATGACTCTTCGCGGAAACGCAGGTTCTCTGTCGGGATGAACCCATCGAGGAAAATATTGATTCCTAGTTTCAAAATGATCAGCCAATAGCAGATCAAACGTTATAAATCTCCCACCTTCACGAACAGAGTAAGGCATAGTGACGACTCCATACATGGACGGCTTCCCATACAGACAGCAGACAAAGTCGGACAAGTAATCCAGGACCGAAAGGTCGTGCTCGACAGCTATGACATAGCAGTTTGGGTTAAGCAGCGAGCGGATCACTTCTGCGGCTTTCAACCGCTGCTTGATATCCAGGTAACTCGACGGCTCGTCGAACATGTATCTAAGCCGAATCAAAGCGAATAGTGGAGCGGAGATACGGAATGAGCATACACGTCTGCTTTCTGAATGCACGACATGGCGATTGCAAATCTCTGAAGTTCTCCGCCCGAGAGCTGAGACACTTCACGTTCGAGGAGATGGTTTAATTCAAGATCATCGCACGTTTTCTGCTTGTTGTCCAGCTCCAGTCTGGAATCCAACATTTGGTCTACATTCATGTTTCCTTTGATCGCACGTGGTATGTGATCAACGTATTGCGGTTTAATGAGTGCCTTGAGGTTATCCTCCAGGACCTTGGTGAAATAGTTTTGGAGTTCAGATCCACGGAAGTATTTAAGGATCTCTTGCCAGTCCGGTGGGTCCTGAAAGCAACACATAAATGATATATTTGACAAGATGGAAACCAAATTTGCGCACGTCATATCTGCCCAAGTTGGGCTTGAGTTTCCCCGCAAGGATTTTAAGTGCCGTGCTCTTTCCGATACCGTTAGTTCCAACAAGGCCTAGAACTTGCCCAGGTCTGGGAGTGGGAAGCCGATGAAGCTTGAAAGCGTTGGCTGTATAGCGATGGGTGACTTCAGACTCGAGGTTTGTGGGAAGATTAATGATGGCAATAGCTTCAAAGGGACATCTTATGGAAAATTATTTTGTAAAAACAAGAGCAGAATCTGCCATAAACTTACTTCTTTACGCAGATACCACAACCGATACATAGAAACTCGGATATGAATGCGATTTTGTCTGCAGGCTTCACCTCAATACAAAGCTTTCCTAAGAGACGATCCCTGTAAATGGCGGTTGTGACTGAGCACGATCGGGCGCGATACGCACCCATTTTGACGACGGGACACGACTATCCATTGAACGAGTCAGCCTGTAGACAACAAGCATCATCGATCTGATCACCTTTTTACATTCCTGTGCACATCGCTTCGGCTTGCAGCGATTTGAATCTACAATGGCGATACGCGTGATCTTGTCTGCCATGTTTGAGTGATGGCTCGAGCCGTGCGTACGGTATATCTCAAGCCCGCTATGGCACGTGATGGAGGTGACCCCAGTACTTGCACTGCCACTCGCGACACACCCTCGACATGGGGAAGAATAAGACGGAGAAGAAAAGCGCCAGCGCCGGCGAACAATCTGGGGCTAAGGTATTCTCCCTCTCTCTCTGATGTAGAGACGACCCATCCGTCGTGATAGACCAAGAGCGGGCTGAAACCGGCCACTGCAATAAACGTCCGTCATATACTTTGCGAGAAGCAGTCCAAAGCGTTGGAGGCTCTGGAGAAGATACAGGTTTATCACCTCTTGTTTTGCGCGATCCTGTTTTGCATTGATCGCGCTCGCTCGCAGGGCGGCCAGCGGTTCGACAAAGTTGCCCAAGAGTATTCCGAGGACAAGGCCAAAGGTGCTCACTAGCGCCTCTCATCATGATGTTCCCTTGTTACCGTAACTCACTTCTGCAGCTGGGGGAAGCCTTGGCTGGATGACCCGAGGATCGATGGTTGTAAGTCGCTGGTGCGTCTAGCAATATGACGCTGACAGTCCCCCACCAGGGTGCATTTCAAGATGCTGCGTTTGCATTAACGCCGTCGACGGTGGACAAGCCAACCCTGTCTCCACTAGTCAAAACCAGCTTTGGGTATCACATCATTATGGTCGAAGGCAGGCGCTAAAGCCCATCGAGTACATATCTTAATATACCACGTCTACGCTTCGTATCCGCTATCACCCGCTCGCGTCATGTCAGGACGGGACACCCAACTGCATCGTCCTTCGCCACTTCATCCGCCGTGATCACCGTTACTGCCCGAGTGGAGATTGCAGTTCTGCGCCTTCTCCTCGGCTGCTCCACATCGGGATCGGGCGTGGTTCCAGAAGACGTCACTTCTGGCTGGACGGCCGTTCGTCTGGACGTGCTAGATCTTCTTGATTCGCCGTTACTGCGGTCGACCGCTCGTTTGCGCTTATTCCCGGTGGATAGTACAGCGTCATTCAGGGATACCGGGGATATGCGCGACACTTCGTCATCATGACGTCGTATGTCTGCCAGGAGGGCATTGCCTCGCTGCTTGCTGGCTCTGCCATTTTTGCGACGTCTACTTGTACCGTACTGCAAAACGGCTTTCCTGAAGTCGACCCCCTGCTTTTTGTGGAGGTAGTAGTACGTAACACATTGAGCGGCCGTCTTGTTCGGCAGCCGCTGTGCGATCAGGCCAAACTGCTTCGGATGTGCAGCGAATTCGTTGAGGAAAATGTCCCGCTCCTCTTCAGTCCAGTAATCTTGACCCGAAGAGGCGCCATAGAATTCCGAAGGATCATCCACGATATTGTTCGTGTCGTCAAATAGGTAGGGTACAGCACCCTCCGTGACAGAAACCATGTCTGGGATCTTGGCCACGTTCTTGATCGCGAGATAGCTAGGATCGGTGAGCTCTTCGACACCTAAACTAGCAATGATCTGCTCCATCTCCAAGTCCGAACGGACAGCATCTCCCATGATAGCCGTTGAACGCCGAGTCGTCCTGCCACCTGGAGGGGCTGCAGACTCCTCCGGGACCCCAGTCTTCTGGGCGTCATCTAGTCGCACACAGTGCTCGAGCCACCGCTCGTGCAACGCCAAGTATTCGGTCTTCAATCTGCGGGACTTTTCCACAATCTCAGACTGGCGTTCCACAAAACGGTCAACCAAAGACGATCGAATCGTCTCGTGCGTAGTCAATCTATCAGAAGAATTCGCGGCGAGTAGCTCCTCTGATTGACAATTCTGGTTGCCAGCTGGTGGTGGAAGGTTCAGGTTTGAAACCACTTGATTGGCTCGAAGTACAGGGAACACTCGTTCGGCACGCGATTGGCGGTCACTACGGAGACGTGTGAGTACAACGAATCGAACCCCCTCTCGGGTTGATTTGAGGTCGGTAGATTGACACAAAACAGAGCGGTTGGTCGGAGAAGCTGGGATGGTGCTGTGGTCACTGACCACGATTCTAAAAGAACTGGGAGCTGCTTCGGGGGTAGTAATCGCATTCGAGTGATCAATGTCCGATCCGGCTCCTATAGCACTCGATATACCGGACCCTTTTTCAGGCACCTGTACAACGGATGAGGTTGTCGTTGCTGAACATCGGAGAGGCTCTTGGCACTCATTTGCCTTGGGGGAAGTAGCAACCACATCGAGAGTAGCACCCTCTATACTTGAAGACAATCGTTCAGTGACAGGACGACCAGCTTTTGATGACGGTTCTCCAGGTGAGGGGAGGAGAGAACCAATGGGCGTGGGATCTGGTGACACGTGCGGAGCCACGACTTCATATGATGTTTCTGCACGCATGTTTAATGGTATTGGACTCATGATCCCCACAGCGCACATACCTTTGTGAGGCGCTGCATCATCAAGAGATACCACTTCATGGGTTGGAAGTGACGCGTTACGCTCCAAAGCCACTACGTTAGCGGCAAAATTGCCATTCGTGTGCGTGGTCTCGTGGCTAGACAGCAATTTGTTGGTCGAAGCATGCATGATAATTCCCAGGCCTTCGGAACCTTCTGATGGATCATTGCTGTCATCACCTGTTAACGGTACCTCGTTCGTGGCGCACGCAGGTATCTTCTCTTGCACTGGATAGATCGACAACTGGGGAAAAGCAGACTCTTCGCCGCATTCGGAGATACCGGTCCTGGAACACCTAGGTGATCGCGACGATGATCGAGATTCGGATTTTGTATCGAGACCATCCCGAAAGATAGAACTTCCTCGAGAACGAGAGGCTGAGGAAAGGGATTGATGAATGCTATCAGCAGCAGAAAAAGGCTTTGGATTAGTTCGATGTCCTCCCGTTTCAACGGGTGGATGAGGGGATGGAGAACGACACTGCGACCTTGGGAGCGATCCAGATAGTCGAGGAGGAGTACTCGAAATTGAGCTTCCTTGGCGCTCGTCCGTACGATCGTAGTGAGTAGATCTTCGCTGATAATTCACACTATCGCCCGTGTGGGACGACGGCCAAGGATCATCCAGGTACTGGGGCCGGTATGTGTCGGCCGTCCGTGAAAAGGAACCGAAGTCGCGCACGGCATGGAAGGTGGTAGATGGGCGGTAGCTGTCGTAATGTGGTACAAAGTCCGAGCGCGCTGCAGGTCGGTGTGGAGAGGGGTCTCGTGGGGGTTGTTGTCTGCGATCTCCATACCGATCGAGGGTGGAATCCGATCTATAAAAGAGCTAGGTGTCACGATAATCTTACCTCCGGACGATACAATATACAATCCATACCGAGCAGGCCTATCAAAATATGGTGGCTTCCAAAGATCTTGAGGTTCAAACATCCTCTCAGCTAGGGTATCACGACGATTTTTGTCCCACGGTGGTGGACTTGGAGAAAGCCTCTTGTAGGGCCACCGAGAGGCATGGTCCCATGGACGAAACTCTTGTGGTCTTGCACGGTCATAACGAGAGGGAGACGGACTACGGCTATAGTACCGCTCGGGCCTATAAACGTTGGGCCTGTAGCTGTTGGGATGGTCGTCATAGTAAGGGCTACTTCGAGGTTTGTAGCTATCGTAGGCGAGCCGCCTCGTGAATTGAGCTGGGGAAGGAGATCTACGACGAGAAAGATGCTATGAAAGCACTTTAAGAAACTGATGGAACAATGTATTTGATCTGACTGACATCGTACGATGAAAAACCAGCTGAAGGTCGACGAAAGTCATGGGGTAAAGGTGTTCCGGTTGGAGACAACTGTCCATAGCTGACAGAGGACATGTTCGAGATGGCCTTTCGGAAACCTGATAGGTTACGAGCGATCTTGGAACGAGAAGTGAGGTCTGGGGGTCTTGAAGAGCAAGTCGTCGTAGAGACCTGTTGCGACACGATGCATGAAACTGCAAGCCAAAACAACTCGAAAGGCAGGAGACCTGGAACCCTACCAACTGTTCTCTGGGGACTCGAAGGAACGTGAGGGAGAGGACGTTTGAAACTCCGCTGGCCGTGCTTGAGGTCGTTGTAAACGCGTCCTAGACATGGACTTGTTATGGACTCGGCCCCTGCCAACTCGAACCATGGTCTCAAAGAGCCAGAGAGGCTGCACTTTGAGACCGCCAGGACACGAAGGCTCGTCTTATGTTCCTATTGGGCCATAATCGTCCTTGCTCTTCCCTTCTGGTGGAGGCTCACAAGTATCGAACGCATAGCGCTACCTTCGGTTCATGTGAAGGCCCAGCTCGACAGGAAACTCGTCTTTCCAGTGCATGTAAAGCTCGACGCAGCAAGCTTTGAAGAAAATGATCCTGGTTTGGCGGGAAAACTCAACGGAGCCCTCTCTCAGACACTCCAAGCTTCCTCTTCATGGAGAAATCTGGACATTCGGGTGAGCCTTGATGAAAATGCAGGTGCGAGGAGCCGAGTGGGAGGACAGACACCCAGTTGGTAATTAACGTTATAGGAGAAGCCCCCGATGCGTATATTGTTGGCCTCGGGAATCATACCGCCGTCCAGCGCCCCAGAAAGTTGGTTGTGAGCCCGGAAGATGCATCAGGTGGGTCGTGTCGCGATTGGTGCATCTTCAAAGCCTCATGCACGGTAATGATCTCCAGCCCACCGACTGGCTAGTATTCTGTCTGGTTTGCTCGCGCCGGAGATCTCCCCGATACAAGAGCAACGCATTGTGCACCACAGTGACCGCTATCGGCTTGCATTCACGTTGTTGAATGAGAATGCTGCGTCTGATCACCTCGTTAATTCTTGGGATATTCAAGCCGCAATTGCAGGAAAGTCGACCTGTTTCATTTCACTCGAGTCACAACGGTTGACAACTCAGCCTGTAGACCACCTTTTTCCAATCCTTTCGCAGTTGAACGTGCTCCATAATACCACCGTTGAAAGTCAGGTCCAATATCATGCACCCCTGGCGTTTGAACCCTTGCAAATTGTAAAGGATAATACTTCATACCATGGCATCACTCCCGAGGATCTGACTGTGTTCATTAATTCTGCTGAGTGGTCATTGTGTGACTATCCCCTTAGCCGGACATTTAGAATAAGAGTTTTGACGTATTATTCAGCTTCCAGCGTCTCTAATGACCCTGTGCTCCATTTTGCATTGTTCGTACCGTCGTCATCCCGGCAGCCGCTTTACATCCTCGACGCGCACGGTAAGCATCCATCAAGTCTTAGGTGACTAGGTGACTGGAGTGACTTCAGGGTCACCCGTGAACCGGAGCGCATTCCTTCTTCCTCAGTGGGGCGGTATCTTCATTTTAAACAGGCAGGCGCAAGATGCGATGACGCATCTGACTGCATCGGACCTGGTGCCTGCCTTCACTGCGTTTTCCGATCAGTTGACTGCTTTGTTGGGTGTCCCTTCTCTTCCTCGTGGCGTGCGGTCCGAAGTAGCTGCTCCACTATCTGACTGGCAGTTGGATGCCCTCCTACGACGCCGAACCTCAGAGAATCTTTTGAACTGCCAACAAACGCTCTACAGTATTGTGAAGCTGGTGAACCAAATTGGAACTATGCCTGTCGATCAAAAGGTTAGGGGAGACGTAGGCAATGCACTATCAGCGCTCGAGGAGGTCTAGAACCCATTCTGGCTTGTCCCTTTCCAATATACTGACGGAGTGACTTTTCCGTAGGCTTATAAATCTTCCGTGGAGCCCCCTGCGGTTCCATTGCTATGGTCCAGCGAGGCTTCGTCATCGGCTTCACATGCATTTTTTCACCCCGGCATGCTGGCTATGCTATATTTCCCTGCAGAACACAAATATGCCGTTTACACTCCGTTGTTTGCTTCTATCTCGGTGCCCCTGATAGTCGCTCTCGGACGAGAGATTTATGCTTGGAGAAAGGAGCGTCCGAGAGCAAGGAACGGATGACCACACTCTCATTAGTCCCTCCATTCTGGGTAGAATTCGAACCACTGTCAAATGAAAAACTGTCTCCGCTGCACTGCAACAAACGTGTTCAGCAGATGTGTGTATCACAGCAAGCATTTATGAGGTCATCACGTGACTACAATGATCGGGGGTAGTAGTAGGCACTGCGTCAGCCCTGTGCAGCTCCGGCGACAGACAGGGCTGCCCTAATAGTTTGTCACAATGAGCGCGAACAAAGTCCATGTCGATGGTATCATGCTCTTTGAGCAACCGTTTGCGCGCGTACGTCGGACTCCGACCGTCTTTGGGGCGGGTGTCTCTCATGGTGATGGCATTCTAGGTACCGTACGAGAACTACCGCAAAGTATTTCGTGCGTCTCAGCGGAATATTGAGCGCGAACTGGGTCATGTACAGACGCTGTCGGGCGAGCTTCAAAAGCGTTCGAAAAACAATGAGGTCAACCTCGAGGATGCGGCCAAGACCGTTGACGGAATGATAGCGCGAGTGGAGAATCTCAAACGCAAGGTCGGGTCCTCGTGTTCCGTGCGCTCCTGATGCTGATTCATCTGATGCGCACTCTGTACAGCTTTCAGACCTGCAGGAGAACAATGGCCGGCCTACACTTGACGTTACACATGAACGGCTTCACCATCTTGCATCAATAGAGTCCCTGCCGACCACGAACTGCCCTGATTTTTCACGTTGGGCGGACACGCGGTTGGACCGATGGTTAGTTGACTGGACACTCCGCGCGGGCCGAGAAAAGACCGCAAGAAAACTTGCTCAAGAGAGGAGTGTTGAGGTACGTCAGCCCGTTATCAGTCTCTGCTTGGCCTCACGTTGATGGCTCGCCCTGCAGACCCTGGTGGACATTGACCTCTTTATGGATATCCACAGGATCGAACGCGCGCTCTTCCGCCACAGCTGCATCGAAGCTATAGCATGGTGCAGTGAAAATAAAACGGCGTTGAGAAAAATCAGGGTAAGTTCCCGAGCCATGGCATGTTGCGCCTCACGCAGCAATTTCCGGGACTTTGCAGAGCACTCTGGAGTTTGAACTCCGGCTTCAGGAATACATTGAACTAACCCGCGCTCGCAAAAACCAAGAAGCGATCGCATATGCAAAAAAGCATCTCATACCGTGGCAAGAGACCCACTTGCAACAGATTACGCAAGCTATGGCTCTGCTGGCGGTTCAACCCTCGACAACCTGTGGGCAGTACAAGGTTTGTGCTCCTTGACGCAACACCACTGGGTCTTACGAGCCTGTAGCGTCTCTACGATGAATCCCGATGGACCTCCTTGGTTCAAGCATTTCGCCTTGCCATTTATTCGCTGAATAGTTTGCCAACGGAGCCGCTTTTGCATCTTGCGCTTTACTCTGGACTTGCTTCCCTGAAGTTACCTGCTTGCTATGATCTCACTCCCAATATCGACTGTCCGGTGTGCGACCCCAACATCAGCGTTCTTGCAAAAGAGGTGCCCTTCAGCCATCATGCCAACTCCACCATTGTTTGCTATCTGAGCGGCAAAATAATGGATGAGGATAACATGCCAATGGCTCTCCCAAATGGGTATGTTTACTCAACGGAGGTGAGACAATTGGTGCATTGACCGGAAGCAACTCTTACCGCTCCATTTTTCGCTTAGGCTCTCGAAGAAATGGCCGCCAAGAATAACGGCAAAATTGTGTGCCCACGGTCTGGTCAAATCTACGACTTCACCCTATTGAAAAAGGTCTTTATCTCTTGACCTCGGCCAAGACATGGGTATCACTTCAGCATTCTTGACATCCTTCTCGAACGGCGGCGGCGGGTGGTGGCACTGGCATACCGCGCACTTTGGCAGAACACGTGTGGGCCGGGCAGAGTTCGGAAGCGATGGCTTTGGCTTTTAGAACACGTATGTAACCCGAACCCCAATGCACTAGCGGACATGCTTGTGCCTGCTCAACGTGCTTGAGAATGGAAATGGAATCAAGATCTTTCGGATCGGACCGTTCCGATTCTCACGATCAGTGACTTCTTTCCTTTGTCTGTTCTTTGCGTGCACGCCCGCACATTTCGAACGTCGCCTTCATTTGCGGCACCCTGCGGAATAGAGGGGGCCCAGCCGACCTCTTAATTCCTACCCCGTAGAATCGCTTCCATGTACAAGCGCAAGCTTTCGTCCGTCGCTTGCTATGGCATAGAAAGACCCGGCGTGATACGAAAGCAAACGCCTGCCACGCTCTCTTGGAAAGATATACCCGAATGGCAGAGAGACAACGAGTACATCTTGAGCGGATACCGTCCGTAAGCATTCTGTTCATGACGCTGATGCACTGTTTGTCCCTTATGGCGAAAGCCGAGCGCTGAGTCTCAACTCCAGGGTTCAACACAGGTGGTCAGGTTGTCTCGCCTCCGTCTTTGGCTGTAGGTCGCTACTTGGAATTGTGGCTACCGGGATATTTATGAACACTGCCATTGAATTTCCAAACGAGCAGACCTTCACAATGAAACTGGTGAGCCCGCCCAGTGCTCAGATCCCATGGCAAACGCAGATCGTCCTCTTTATTCGACGTTCACAGTGAATATCCACAGTCACTTTTGGGGTGCAGTGCTGTTTGTCATTCTATTCGCAACCTTTGAGACCAAACACGTGAGAGCGTACGAAACAGCGACATGGGTGGATTCGTGTATCATTGCGGTATTCCTTGTCTCTGCGGTCTTTTGTCTGTCTGCCAGCGCCGTGTTCCATACCTCCACATGTCACTCCCTGCAAGTGCGTTTTTCCTCACAGAACCTGGTCAAGATGCTGAGGCTAGATAGGTCTCTGCCAGGTGTCATGCTTTAGATTACATTGGCATCATAGGTTCGAATCCATGTCCGGCCGCTGGTTCATCGTTGAATTCTTCCTTGATAGTCCTCATTGTCGGGTCGTTTGCACCCTGTATCATTTATGGATTTCCTTGCGATACCCACTCCCAGGCCGTTCACTTGCTCGCCATTGTGTTTGCCGGTGCTAGTGGGTGTCTCTGAAGGCTCGACGGGCACATGGTGACGGGTTTTTGCAAGGTGCCACATACGTTGTCCTGAGTCCCGAATATGCAAAACCAAGCCACCGAAGTGCGCGAACGGGGATGTTTGTTGCTCTCGGATTATGTGCGATTGCACCTGTTGCACAGCTGGTCGCAAGGCATGGTCCACTGAAGGTATTTTCCGAGATGGGCTTTGACTGGCTGGTTGGTTCTGGTGCATTGTACATATTGGGAGCATTAATTTAGTGCGTCCTCCTCGTTCACCGTCACGCAGCAGCGTTGCCTGATGCGTCGTTTTGATTTCATTCCCGCTCAGCGCCAGCCGCATGCCAGAGCGGCTTGCGCCCGGGCGGTTTGACTACTTTTGCGCATCGCACCAGATTTTCCACGTCTGCGTGGTCGTGGCCGCATTGATGCATTGGGCCTGTGTGCTGACGCTGCTCGATCACTGGCACTCTGCATTGGGCGGCGTATGTGACGCGTGACGCATGGTGGACGTCTGGTTACGGTTCAATTTTTTTGTAGTCCGCAGTTTATTCAAAGCCCGCATGCAGACTTTTCATGTATTTAACTTTAGTTGTGGTCACAGAGTGTGTATGAAGCGTCACACCTCAGATCTCACAGATACCAGATGCCTGTGTACCTGACTCCGCTCATTCGCCCGACCACCCGACGCCGTCTATTCATTCGCGTCACGCCCCCCACCCGAGCTCGGTCCATCTGAGCTCCAGCCCTTGTCCCTGTCCATCTGAGCGCGCGTGCGCGCCCTCACCATCTCGCGCCCCCACCCATTCCCGTGCGAAGTCCTTAAATATCATGAAATCTAGTGAGTTTTGACCCCCCGAAAACTGTGTACACAAACCCTAGCCGGGCCTTCAATAAGAGCGCAGGCCCATGAGTTTGGTGCGCCTGAGCCCCTACGTTAACGCTAAGCCCTCCTCGGGCCTTGCACATCACTAGCCATCGCCATATCACACGCACGACGCGGACTACGCAGTCTGCATGCATCGTTGTTGAACAATTAAATGGTCAATGTCAGGTCGCTGGTAAACTAGGAAGGTAATCTTCAATGAACATACTGTCTGAACCTGGCCCAACCACCACTGTTGTGTCATGGTCAAGTACTCCCTCGCATGGCTCATGAGTAATTTCTCGTCGAAGTCTCGCAACAGGCATGTTTGTGCGACCACGACAGCGCGACAATGTAGTACGTAGATGTTGAACGGTGTCAGTGATCCTGACGGGGCACCGTTGCGATATCGATTATCGCACAAGTGATTCGTTTGGTCTTGCAATCGGTAACCCAGCATGAAAGTATAAGGCGGTCCATATCCTTCTTTTCATTCCTGACGACGATTGCGGGTGATCGCCACGTCGGGACGAGCGGAGTAACACTGTTCTTAAGCCCTCTAGCTGCCACACTTTCCTACTGATCATCTTGACGAGCACGTACAAAGCACTAAGTGGGAAAGCTAGATAAACAACAGGCTCGGAAGGAATTCGTTGTCGTTGAACACGATCTTCACAGTTTTGCCGCTGTGCTCGTGGTCGCCTGCTAGCGCCACCATACTCGCATCCCGTGCTCTGGGAATTCTCTGTTGACCTCCTACAGGTTGTATACGATATATCTGATCACCCGATGCCTTAGCAAGTCCGCCTATTGGTAGGTCCTGACTGATACCTTCTAGGTTGCATCTTGTGTCTCCCACGTCGACGGGGTGAGTTGACAGGCTCGATGGGGTGTCGTGGAAATATCCTGGGTGTCATTGGATGGTATAGACGCGTTCGAGTTCTGCGTTCATACCTCATACCATTGATACTGACTCGTCTCACCTTTTGTCTCAAGTCGCAGTATGTACCACTCGTTTCACCACACATGCGGCACCATCGCCATCGTTCCTGACAACTCTCGCCTCGACTTACTTGTCTATCTCGACTCTCGCTTCCTTGCTCCTCATGTTTCATTTTGGGTTGGGGCGTTCGTCCTGTCGACACGCTCGTTCTCTCCACATTCTGAATGATCTAACATGCTGTGACAACCTCTTGGTAAGTATCTGACTACTTCCGATTTCTCTAGCTCGTCTGGAGCACCACCACCTGGTAGCATTCATCTGTCCCTCCAACATTCGGTATCTGACGTGTTTGGCACCTGTTTTCGAATGTATCAGCATCGTTTGATACTGCCGCCACTGCCGTCACCTCAAAGTCTGTCTCGCCGTGCTCAACTGGAGCCATTCCCGGTACATTCTCAACTGCTTCGTACTGTGAGCGCCCGCGCTCATGCCCTGACGGGTCATGCGATGTTTTATGTCACTCCTGTTAATGTTCGTCACCTGAAACAACCCCGAGCGACATCGATGGATGCGCAGCAAGAAAACATCATATCGGAAATAGGGTGGCCTTGGGCCTCTTGGCTGGGCTGTTGCTTGGCGCACGGTTTCGAAGATGGGCCATGAGGCTACCCCACCTGATGGCCTGCTTGTTTGAGGTGCATGAATACATCACTAGCAGTATCTCTGGGCTGAATAGGAGTCACATGACCACAGCATATGAATGAGCAGCGCCACAGTCTGTGACGTGACTGGGGATACATTTTGGTATACTAAAAAAAACTACCTGCGGAGGCCTGATAATGATAATATATTGCGGACTACGAAAAAAATCCAGACATCCGCCGTACTTGCCGCGTGAGCAAGTCGCCGCGTTTGCTACGCCGTTCGGTGCGAGTGCGTGTGTTCGGGGGTGCGCAAATGCGGAATCCTTATTGGGCCATTCGCCGGCCAGCGAGACGCGGAGAAAAGTGTACACGTTGCCCGAGTGTATGAATGTCGGTCATCATGTGAATGGGGCTGTGGGATCCCTGGCCGCACTCGGGACCGTCCACATGACGATGTTCTTTTGGGCATATTCTTCTTTCCGGCGAACCTGCACAGGGCGCGGGCTTAGTGAACGATGGGCATCCGATGGCAAGTCCTATGACGAATGAATTCAGTCCCTTGGCGCAAAGTTGCCGCCGCACGAATACCTCGAGGCACTAACCTTCGCCTTTAGGTACATTGGCTGTACTGCGCTTCAGGGTTGAAAGCGTCCTGTTCAACCTGGCCACCGGATGCTCATGACTCACTGCAGACGGGGACTACCCAGCGGACAGCTTCCCTCTGCATTCACCGGTGCATGCTGCTCGCTCACGGCTCCCGGGTGCACGTGGATTTCATGACGAGGCTTCCAAGTTCACGGAACCGACTTGATCGCCATGGATCTTGGCTCGATTTAGATTCCATCCAGCTGTCTGCAAGCGTCACGCTGGCAGGCACCTCTTGATTCAAAGCATGCTAATGTCATACCCACAGGTCTCTTGAACGTGCACGCGTTTCACCAGAATTCCTTAAAAGAGGGCACGCCAATCGCTTTCCATCCCTCGCCGTATTCCTCCCTTGTCGAAAAGGCTTCCTGCACTCTGAACCATGTATACAGTCGGCTTGCAATCAGCCGCTGACGCATTTCTTGTCTCGAGCCTCAAGGTCCAAGTGGTCTTGGCTCTTCTCATTCTTTTCGTCCTCCTTGTGGTCGGCCATGGCTCGTCCAAGGACGATCTCTCTACGCAAACCCCTGTTTATTTACCCGGCTCCCACCTCCTTGCCATCGTCCCGTTCTTCCGACGGCGTTTCGACTTCCTCAATGACGGTTTCCGCAAGACGGGTGAAAAGTTATTCCAATTTAACATGCTGCGCGTTCGTGTCCTGCCTCTCGGACTGCAACGTGGGTTACTCACGTCATCCCAGGAAACCGTCATCGTCGTATCCGGGGAGTCTGCACGAAATGCATTCTTCGCCAATAGGGCTTTCGATCTCACAGAAGGTTTCAAAGTCTTGTCTGGTGCAGTATGTATTGCCTTCTCTGGTCCATCCCATTGGCCGTAATACGAGCACTCTTAGATCCCGATGGTGAAGGGCGTCACTTCCGACCTCCAAACACGCCGAATAGCGCTCATTCACAAACGTCTTGCTTCCGCGCAGAAAGATGACCGTATTAGGCAACGTGCGTGCGGAGACCTTTAGTCGTGCATGTCACTCACCTTCCGACGTAGTTATCATGCCTGTTTTGGATGACTGTCATCGAGTTATGGACACTTGGGGAGCAAGCGGAACGTTTGATCCCTTTGAGAAAATATACGAAGTATGTTTTCGGACGATCTGTCGCGTCTCTAGCACATGCTTATTTGTTCACGACAGCTTGTTTTTCAACTCACTGTACGCAGTATCACCTGTCAGGAAATTGCAGACGACCCCGCACTGGTTGCGCGGCTCAAGAATCTGTATGATATATTGGACAGCGGAACAACCCCGACGACTGTTCTACTTCCTTGGCTACCTGGCCCCAGTATGCTCAAGAAGCTGCTTGCGACCAAAGAGGTGTACGATATTGTCTCACGCGCCATCGACATGCGTGTGAAGAATGGCAACCTGCAGAACGATACGCTACAGATGCTCGTCGACGCACAGGACGAGCGGCTGGTGATTGTCGGAGTGAGTAGTTGGTTGTTGGCTTTGGAGTACGATGCTGACTCGTCTCTAGTTCATAATGGGTCTGCTAGTTGCGGGAGCCAGAGCGACTGGTACGACGGCATCGTGGCTCATAACCTTTCTTGGCAACAACCTCGAGTGGAAGGACAAAGCCAGGCGTGAGATCGAGCAACTTATATCGATATACGGTCAGGACGCGGCTAGCAATGCCTCGCTCGTGTCACAGTTGGCATCGATCCCGCTGGAAGCCTGGGAGTCGGAGACACCTGTTCTGGATGCCCTCATCCACGAGACGCTCCGAGTTGCGCAGCCACACACTGCCATGCGTCGCAACCTCGGACCTGACACAATCATCGACTCCAAAACAATTCCTTCGGGGGCGTACGTAGTCTATCCATTCTCGGACGTCCATCTCAATCCGGAACTTTACCCCGATCCGTGGAAATTTGACCCGAGCCGCAAAGAAGCGAAGGCGCCGTTCGGCTACGTGGGGTGGGGTGGTGGTGAGTGTGCACATCATTACGTCGCTGGCCGTGGAGCTCACACCTGATGGTTACAGGCAAGACGATCTGTCTGGGTCAGCGGCTGGCGAGGATCGAGCTCAAGCTCGTTACTTCGATGATGCTCCTGCGATTCCGGTATTCGATCGTAGACTCGCGGGGTGCACGCCTCGACCACTTGCCACGACCCAACTGGAACGACATCCTTTTGTGCCGGCCTGACAAGGATACTTATTACCTCGCTTATGACAAGGTCCACGCTGCCCTATAGGTCAAGCCGGACACATCTCTGATGAATTTGTGCAACGAATCGGACCGTCCCGCGTTATTTGACACGCGCCCGCGGCTCAATATTTCCGCCATACATCTATATTATGTTTAATCTTTTTTTGAGTTATTTCCAGGATTTTTGAACCCGGGACCGTACATTCGACGATATGCGTACATAATACGCTTTTACCGTATCGGCTCAATCATCCGTGCTCCCTGGAGCTATTATATACCGTGTGGAATTGGAGTAAAGTTATCATTCATAGATGTAGATCTATAGCAGACGATAGCAGACGAAACGAATTGGTCGGTGCGAGTTTGACAAGTGGAAATGACGTGTAAGAGGACACGTCACTGTGTCCGATTGGACATAACGGATTCCGGGGGAAGAAAGAGCACTACGTCGCAGCAGATGGGACGTCATTTGAGGAAGAACTTGTGTTTGGGGTTGGACTGGGTCGACGTCCGGCGTGAACGTGGGTTGTCGTCCTGCCGAGCGCAGGCGAGGATCTGGGCAGCCCTGTCCTTCTCCTCTTGTCTTTTCGACGTGAGCCAATCTTCCTTGCCCCTTCTTTCCCTCTCTGCCAGCTGGGCACGCTTCTCTTTCGACGGCTCCCACTTGCTCCGCAATATCCGGCGGACAGCTTCCGGGCTGATCTTGAACTTGTCTGCGAGCATCGCACACGAGAACGTGTCCCTGTCGAACGCGTGCAGCGAACGGAGTCCGTCCATGGCGTCGCGCGACAGCTTGCGCGAGGGGCTCCAGCCGTCCGGGAACATCTCCTTGATGACCTGGCGATGCCGCCGCCACTCCTCAGGAGTCGGAGCCGCGACGGGGCGTTTTTTGGGAGGTGGCGGCGGCTCGTCCTCGCTGAGATCGGGCGAGGGCGTGTCGGTGTCAAAGAGGAGCGAGGTGGGGGGAACGTGCCCGGCCAGCCGCCAGTCGCGGGGCCGGACGCGCTGCGAGTAGGGACGACGACCGACGACGGCGAGGACGGCTCGGGACATGGGGGCCTCGAGTGGATCGCAGGTTGCACTCCGCGACGGCGACGGCCCCCGGCATTCCCCGACTGCCGTGGCGTGTTGTTCGAGCTGTGTTGCCCCGCTGTGTTGCCGCCCCCCCCGAGTCAGTCGCGCCGCGGGTCCGTTCGACATGGCAGACGTGTCCGACCAAGCCATCACCCAAGGTCAGTCCGCTCGGCCGACGCGTCGGTCGTGGCTCATTCGGTCCGCGCAGCTTACCTGGACGTGCGTTCCGACAAGTGTGACACCAACTGGTTGCTGTTGGACTATCAGGTCAGCCCTTGTCGCCAGTTATGGCTTGGCCTGACACGCGCCTTCCTTGTGTGTGCCCCCAGTCCGATCGTTCAGACACGCTCGTGGTCGCAAAGACCGGAACGGGAGGCCTCCCGGAGCTCCGAGATGCTCTCGACGACTCCAAGGCCTCTTACGGCTACGCGCGCGTCACGTACTCCAACGACAAGGAGTCCCAGCGCGAAAAGTTTGTTCTCGTCGTCTGGATCGGATCTGGCTGCAAGGTGATGCGGAGAGGCAAGGTCGGTCGCCCCGGTCCTCCGTTTTACGTGCACCATCACGACACGCGTCGGTCCGCGCCGTTCGCACCGTGCCCTTGTGTTTGATTTTCTCGGAAAAGGACGAAAAGATCACACACCCACTTTACCCTAGCCGTGATGTCGACCAACTCACCTTTGTTCGTCTGCACACTTTAGATTTCCGTTCACACAGCAAACGTCAAGGAGGTGCTGCGCGTTTACTCAATCGAGGTGGCTGCGCGCGAAAAGGACGACTTGAAAGAGGAAACCATCATATCCAGGCTGCGCAAGGTACGTGGTGCGGCGTGCGTGCCCCCCCTTCCTGACGTGCCCCCGTGATGTAGGCCGGTGGCGCGAGCTACGACGGGGTATAACACGTATTGGTTTCTTGTGTCGTGCACGCCGCATCAGATGGGCACCGCCACCCACACCAAAACGGTCTGAACGCTATGTGGATACATCTCCCTGCAGTTGTATCAACATGAACGCCACTCCTGTGGTGTATTGCTCAGTTGGCGACCAGGGAAAACTTTGTCAGCCCTTGGATGCCCTCGTCCGTCAACCGCATGCCCATCCAGCCGTCCATCCGCTTAGCCGACAAAACTTTTTCGTAGAAGGCTATGGACGGCTCGTTCCACTGCCGTGTCCCGCGTGAACGTTGGCGTGCAGCCACTCCCGCAATAAGTACCCACCGTGAGGACGGACCAATCGAGCCGCCCGCAGTTCTACCAATGAAAGGGTTCGTTGGCCGAAAGAGAGAGAGAGAACGAACGGTCTACCTTTGCCTGTGCCACCCTGCCGAGTTCGGCGAATAGGGCTTTGCCAATTCCCATGTTCCTGAACTCTGGTTTCACAAACAAGTCCTCGAGCTGCATTGGGCCCGTGTCGAGTACGGATAGGATGCCTGTTTACGTAGACGTACATACAGCCCTGGTCTTCCCGTCCAGGTGGAAAAATTGAAAAAGTAGAGGGCCATGCCCAAGGGCACCCCCGGATCCTCTAGAGTGCCTTGGAACGCGAGGAGGGCGTGTGCGTAGCCCTTTTCGAATATGTTTTCTCTGAACTGCAGACGATGGGCAGGCGTCGCTCAGGATCATGACAGACAGCGGCACACACCAGCTCTCGAGTGGCTTTCGCAGACTCGGGCTCCTTTTCATATGTAGCCTATGTGCGTGTCAACGCTGAGCGTGCGGTGAAACAGAAAAGACATACGAGATCGCGGACGAGCTGCAACAGTATGTCCTAGGATGACCTGGTGAGCGACCGCCGCCGCAATGGCGGTGAGACGCACGACATCGTCGACGGTGGCCGGACGGATGTGGAATCGAATGGAGGACATGGTCGCTATCGCATGCGATTATCTTATCTGCTAGTGCCAGTGGCCGGGTGGTCTGTGTGCGCATGTTTGTGTGCAAACCTTGTTTGTGAGTCTCCATCGTACACCAAACACACCTCCTACGCAGGTATCCCCGATCGTCAACGACCCCCTCCCCTCCCACCTCCTCATGGATCCAGCAAAATTGGCCAAACTGCAGGCCCAGGCTGCGGCCAACCGGCTTGGTAAGCGATCTCTGGCCAGCCATGCTTGCGGTGGACCACCGCCCCGTCTCTGCAGCCCTCCCCCCAATCGTCCCTTCTGACATGCACCAGGTGGAAAGGGCACCATGCGTCGGAAGGTGGTCCGAAAAACCAAACCCTCCGCGGCCCAAGACGACAAGAAACTACAGGCGGCGCTGAAAAAACTCAACGTACAACCGATCCCCGGAGTAGAGGAGGTGAACATGTTTCGAGAGGACGGAAACGTGCTGCATTTCACAGCCCCAAAAGGCACGTTTTTCCTCTCCGTTCCATTCCGAGTTCGTGTTCTGTTCGACATCGCCGATGGTTACATCCTTATTCTGTCGTTCGAGATCTGGGGTATTCATTTTGTGTGACTATTTCTAAACAGTTCATGCCGCGGTGTCCGCCAACACTTTTGCGATCTACGGCACTGGACACGTCAAGGAGCTCACGGAGCTCGTCCCGGGTATTCTCAACCAACTCGGCCCCGACTCCCTCGCATCGCTGCGTAAGCTCGCGGAATCTTACCAAGCGATCCAACAAGGGCAGCAGAGGCCGACAGCAGGGGCCGCCGAGGACGATGACGATGACGTTCCGGATCTCGTCGAGAACTTTGACGTCGAGGGCGAGCAGGCGGCGGGCGCCCAGGAAAAACTGGATGACGTGAACTGAGCGTACACGAGGAAGGCATGATGTATGTTTGCGAGCTAGGTTGTGGCTGGTGAAATTGTCGCGTGGTCCCGCTGGTGGGGTGATGGCAGAGACGAGCCCATGTTTTTGGACGGTGATATCTGCTCATGCTGTTTCTTTCTTTCTTTCTTTTTCCCCTTCACGCTTTGATGGTCTCTCACGCTACTTCTCCGTGGGTCCACGATGGCCGTTTCCCAGGTTTTGCGCCTCGTATGCAGCGCATGCTTGTCCGGTTTGGCTCTGCTTGCTTGCTGTCGTGCCACCTCTGTTACCTTTCGCGCCGTCCCATGACTCAATAACATCTCATGTTGGCATTGTATTTCGTCCCTGCAGTGAGTGGGTCGTCCGTAGTTCGACTCGCCACAACAGCATCCGGGGACAACGTGTTGCAGGGAACGAGCACGTGCCCAGTCCCGCCCCAGGACACTGCACGAGTCTTTTCGTCCACAGCAAAACTCGGTCGGACCGGCGGTGTGGGGACATGCGCAACATAGGGGGATGGTAGCAACCTAATCTATCCGCAAGCGAGCAGAGAACGAAAATGACGACCAACTCTCAATCGAGGTCGCGTAGGTTGTCAGGCCCTCAGGCGCCAGAACACGCGCAATGTGGCCTTGGGATGCCTGAGGATCCCATGTTCAGCGTAAACGTTCGTCGCATGGGTTTGCTGCAGGCCGTATCTACCTGCATGGAGGTGTACCTTTTGGACTTGAACAGTTTTTCCGGCGCAGGGTAGCCAAAAGGAACACAGGGTGTGCACGCACATGAACGAAACCCTTGGCGCCGTGCGACAAGGCTAAAAGCAGCAAATAGGATGCGGCTCGGGAATGAAAACGCGCTGCCCGGACAATCATTGGAGCGTGCCCCATGGAGTATGTACATGCAGCGCTCGGCGACACCGTTTTGCGTGGATGGGTATCTTCCGAGCCCCGAACGCCCGTCTTGCGTATCTGCAGACGCGCATGTCTGAACCGTTTCGTAAAGCGCAAAGGCAACACACGAACGGGGTGGTGTGCACCACACCCGGCGCGCCCGCTGGCATACCATATATAGTAATCCTGGATTTTAAGCTCAAGGCGCCACGTCCGATCGCAGCGTCTAGCGGTGGCTGTGCAATGACGCAGGCCGGAGCGAGTCGAGGGTGGGGGGAATCCGAGAGCTCCTCGGTGTTCCTGGATAAACGCTGTCATCCCCATGTAAACCAGGGTCGGAGACCTTGACGCGACCGTGAGCTTCCGTTGGTGTGTAGTGCCCAACGGAGGCCAACGTGAGGAGATAGGTGGGTCCGACGTCGGCCAATCGAAACCTTGAAGGGCCCAATCGGTCGCTTAGGTGACGAGTCAAATCGTCGATAGAGCCTGACGGACGCAGAGGCACCATGGCGTTCGCAGTAAAGTGCACACGATCCCCATACAGGCAAACTAGGGGCCAGGCCCAGGGGACGTGTCTGCATACGGGGAGCGGGAGATGTTTATGGACGATGGCGTGATATGGGACAGCTGGCGAACGGTGGCCGGCCCAAGGCTGCCGGGCCAGATAGCCCGTCGAGGGGCGACCAACCGAGAGGCGCCTCCCGTCCGCGCTGTAGACAGAATCCGCTCGGATTTTTTACACAGCGTGCTGACGGTCGACTTGAGAATGGTCGTCTTGGATCGTCGCAGACGGCGGACGACGTACGATGGGCGACCAGACGGGGGGGCTCCGAGATAGCTGGCAAGGTCGCCGACACGGGCGGCCAGAAGGCTCGACGGCGTTGGTGAGTGAGCGCAGTTATCTCCGGACTCGGGCCACGTGCAGATAGGAGCTCGGGTGTGTGCGTACGCCGCTGGAGATATGAAACCAGAGGCGACAGCCAACACGAGGAGAAGCGACATCGGGGGAAGGCAGACGTGGACGCTCCACGACGTTCCCCATCCGTGCAGAGGCAAATTCGATCGGGATCCCGCTGACAAGACAGGCAGGAGACATTTTGTAGCTTATTATGTAACATACCAGGGCACATGCCACCGTGCCACCTGGAGCTGCCCGTCTTCAATGTCCAGAAAGATCACCCATTTCGAAACACACGGTGGGCACGGCTCGTGTGGCGTGTGCCACGCAACACTCAGTCCGTTCGGCGTCCCAGATATCCGTTTCCCGACGTCCCTCACCGGCGATGGGACCGATGCGATGTAAGCCGCAGCCAGCACCCGGAGGGCCCCAGGTTCGACCGAACCCCCACAGGCACACCGATTGTGACTACTCTGCGGCATACGTCAAGCTGTACACCGACCACGGCTTGGTCGGCCACGGGATGACGTTCACCATCGGCCGGGGAACAGACATCGTGAGTCGTCCCTTGTCAGACGGGGATAGCGTGCGTGCTCTCGCTTGTCGCCATGCCAAGTGATGGTGTGCAAGTGGCGTGTCCTTCTCGTCTGGGCGACGGCCAGCAAGTTGTTCGCCCTGCGATTCCGTGCCCCTTCTGTTCTTGGTGACAAACAGTGAACAATGTCACGCGTGCGTAGGTTTGTCATGCCATCCAGGTGCTCGCCCAGCGCTTGGTTGGCCGCGATCCCGAGGCGTTCTTTGCCAACATGGGGCGAGCATGGGACTGGATGTCGGGTGACCCTCAACTACGCTGGTGAGCATCGGCCGCAGTCGTGAGAGCAACCACTCAAAGCCGGTCTCCACTCGCCAAGGATTGGCCCAGAAAAGGGTGTCATTCACCTCGCTCTCGCGGCGGTCAATAACGCAGTGTGGGACATGTTTGCCAAGTCGCGCAAGAAGCCGCTCTGGAAGCTCATCGCGGACATGACCCCGGTGCGTCGACACGTGTTCGAACGGACAGAACGCAGGCTGGATTTTGCCATTGGATCCTAGGAGGAACTCGTGGACGCGACGACGTTCCGGTACATCACTGATGTGCTCACACGCGACGAGGCGCTGGCGATGCTCAAGGCCAAGGAAGGAGGGAAGCGGGAACGAGAAGCGCACGTGAGAAAGGTTGGGTGTGTGGATCGTCTGCTCGACGACGGCCCCCGTTTGATGCCATCTGTGCTGATCAGATATCCGGCCTACATCACGTCTGCAGGATGGCTCGGTGGGATTGAGATCAATTGTCGTGTCGACCTCGAGCTGACGAGTGTGGCCGGCCATCAACCGGCCCGGCTTATCAGGCTATCCGGACGACAAGGTTGCGCAACTTGTGAAGGCGGCTGTCCGGGCGGGGTGGACACATTTTAAGATGAAAGTCGGTGCATCTCTCGAGGACGATTTGCGGCGGGGAAGAATGATCAGGCGCATCATCGACGACCCGGAGAACTATCCTGCTGGTAGGTGACGATTGTGGATGCACAAAAGTATAGCCTGACGGGTAAACAGACAGACCGCTCTGCGATCCGGACAGCCCGGAGTTGAAGGGGAGGAATGCGGGTCCGACGGGGGCAGTGCTGATGATTGATGCAAACCAGGTCTGGGACGTCGAGGAAGCGATCAAATACGTGAAGGCGCTCGAAGAGATCCGTCCATGGTCAGTGCTGGGAATGAGGGCACTGATGGGCGCTGACGCGGACGTAACGTGTAGGTTCATCGAAGAGCCGACGGCGCCGGACGATATCTTTGGACATGCGGCGATCAGACGGGCACTCGCGCCGTACGGAATTGGGGTTGCAACGGGGGAGCACGCACACAACAGGATGACGTTCAAGCAGCTATTTCAGGCAAACGCGGTGGATGTCGCGCAGATTGATGCGTGCAGGCTGGGTGGAGTGAGTGAGGTGCTGAGCGTGCTTTTGATGGCGGCCAAGTGAGTGGGGGCGGCTTGGCTCGGGCGTTGCTGAGGCAAGAGCAGATTCGGCGTGTTGGTGTGTCCGCATGCGGGGGGTGTCGGGCTCTGCGAGCATGTCATACACCTGAGGTGGGTGCTAGCGAGGACGGATGGGGAGGGACTGAGGGAACCGCCACATTGCAGCCTGGTCGACTACATCGCCGTCTCCGGGACGATGGAGCGGAACGTTATCGAGTACGCGCAGCACCTGCACGAGCACTTTGTGTACGCGTGCAGGATCAACGAGGCTGGGCGGTACGCTGTCCCGGAGGACGCGGAGGAGGGGTACAGGTGAGTGCTTGCGCACGGGCGGTGTGCAGTGACCGGGCACGACGCCAGCACGGAGATGCACGCACGCAGCATCGGTGAGTACGCGTTTCCAGGCGGGACATACTGGCGGGGAGGCTAGGGGTGTTTGTGTGTATGTTTGTATGGCACGTGATGTATCCATGGCGGTGACCGCGTCCTTCTCAACGACCCGCAACGATGGCGTTCGACTGGCGGTCGTCCGCCCGTCCGCCCATGCGCGCCACCGCCGCCCCGGCCGGCCTCCCCTACACGGCCCCGCCCCCCCTCGGCCATGCCCCGCCCGCGCCCCGCCCCGTGCACCCCCCCGCCCCCCTTCCCGGCCCGTCTCGCCGCCCCCTCCCCAC